>DWNE01001274.1:0-22752 GCA_018249875.1 Cecropterus toxeus | reverse complement strand
GAAATAAATCTAGGGATGAGGGTTTTTTAGGCAGGTTCGAAATTATTTATATAGTTATATAGCTAAATCTAAGGTTGAGACATGGATACTATGATACATTTTTTGAGGTATTGAAATTGATTTAAAATTATTGAATGGATTTAATATCATTCATGGAAGATATCACTTACGAGTATGTAGGCAAAAATATCGCCAACGCTTAAACTACTTCCATTCCGTGCGTAAAATGATTCTTCATTTATTACTTGTATGCGAAGTAATATTTGAATTCATTATACGTATACTTACGTTAAAATAAATATACCAATCGAAATCATTTCAAAACAACGATAACGTGTTTAGAATACTTGTGGCGCCATCTTTTGTTAAGTAGCGGACATCTTCCAATTAAAAACTTGTAATAAATATTTTTTTCTTATTTAAGTAAACGTATATGATATTCTAGGTGTGGTATTACATGGTTCTCGTCCAACTTGGCCTCGGCGTGATTATGATATTCGTGGGGCGCATATCTCACAAGGAGTGGCAGAACCCAGTACCATGCATCGAACAACCTGAAGAACTCAGCAACCAATTCAGTTTCGCTAACTCAGTGTGGCTTATTATAGGATCTGTGATGCAACAAGGATCTGAAATTGCGCCTATGTAAGATTGTTTTTCTTATATATTTATATATGTACCTTTAAATGGTAGAACTAGTGTTGTTAGACCGGCGAAGTACCACCACCACACATATTTCTAACGTTTCTGTGGAAGGGGGTGGTTGCCGTCTCACTTGTATATATTTTTTTTATTAATATGAAGCAGCAAACGAGCAAGCAGCCCACCTGATGGTAAGTTGTTACTGCCGCCCATGGACATCTGTAAGCAACCTCATGTAAAGCAAGGCTTCCATATGAAGTCGACCACAGATGCGTTGTCACTCCCGAGGACTGAGATGGTCGCCTCATGTAAAAGTGAGTAATATGAGGCGATCATCGTAGTCCTCAGGAGTTACTTCTCCTTCCAGGTGCTACTACACATCTGTGATCAACTTCAGATAGAGCACCTGTTCTATAAAAAGTTGCTTACCGATGTCCATGCGCAGCTGTGACCAATTACGATCAGCTGAACTGCATACTCGTTTGTTACTTCAGTCTGATAAAAAAACCTTTTAGCACTCTCATTTTTGCGCACTATCAGGTACACTCAAACTCTCTCCATATTTATACACGCTTATATTTTTTTAAACTAACGCCATTTACAAAAAAAACATACAAAAATATATATGTATACATTAAATATGTAATACTTTATATATTGATATCCTTATACATTGAATCTATTTTATACTTACAGTGCGTTAGCTCCACGTATGATAACGAGTGTATGGTGGTTCTTCACAATGATCATAATGGCGTCGTATGTCGGCACGCTCGTGGCTTTCCTAACAGTTGAGAAAAACGTCCTCCCATTCCAAACTGTCGATGAACTTTATAATCACAAGTCAATATCGTACGGAGCGAAGAGCAAAGGATCTACAAAACAGTTCTTTCAGGTTAAACTCCCTTTTCTTTACTTTACACCCAATATCTATCAGTTTTCATATCCCTGTTTTCCTTGATAGATACATTACGCATGAACGGTTACAACGATTTTGCTTTTTATTTAGTAAGAAGCAGGTATTTATAAAGAAAAGGTAAGAAAGATGCGTAAAAATTAAATCAAGAAAACTTAACGGGCATTAACAATATCAAGTTTGGAATTTTAACCTGACGTTTGATGTTACGTCAGTCTTACAAATTCGAATTCAAAATTCGTTGTTATAATAGGTAAAGTCTGCTAAATGTATTGAAACTGCTGAACATATCTGACTAAGTAATGTATTTAACAGTTGCAATAATACTGCCAGTATTATAGAATTCAATGAACAAACTTAGATTTTATTAAAATGGTATCTCAATTTAAACCTCTCGTCGCGAAATTAGACGGAGTCGCAAACAAAGTTATTGGAAGTCACGCTGCATACAACTAGTTCATTATTTTGTTAAATTCATTTCCAACGCCTCTTATATTCAGTTTGTTCTTTGTGCAGTCACTTCTTCAGAAGTATAATAATTCCATATAAGTTGAATACGTAATCAGTGTCCAATACCTACTGATTTGTTGTGTATTAGCTTGATGGTTAAAATTATTGTAACAGTCACATAAAATATTTATTTCTCATAAGCTCTTTTAACTTAAGCTAGTTAGGATGTTTTCATCAAAATATTATAACCTGATAAATTAATAACAAAATCAAAAACACGGCCACATCTTTAATGGGCGGATGCGATGTTGGACAAGTGTTTTCTTTCTTTTTTCTTTCTTCCTTTTTAATGGACGGTTGCGATGTTGGAAAAGTGTTTTTTTTTGACAAATCCAATTCTTTTTTCTTTCTTCCTTTTCTCGAGAGGATTGTTTTTCTCTGAGCCAAATTTGTAAGCTTAAATTTATAATTATAAAAACTTCTCAATATGACAGTTATTCGTGTTGCAGAATTCCACAAATCCGACATACAAAAACATGTACCGTAAGATGGAGGCAAATAAATGGCTCGTATCTGAAAATGACGACGGAGTAGCGCTGTAAGTATTGTATGAATTTGATTATTACCCAAAAACATTTGAATAAAAATTACGATGTCTATCCTATAAAAATATTGAAATACAACAAATATTGGTTTGATTCAAAATTCTCAGGTAAAAATATATAGAATTTGATTATGAAAAAATAATTTCCGATAAGGTGGATGGTGACTAAATGATTGTTTTTACTTTCATCTACATATTTTTATAAATGTTTTTGTTAAAATCTTATGTATAAATTTTCTTAATGAAAGTACGATGAATATAGCCATAAAACCAAATACGCCGATTATTATCTATTCGTATCGCTCTAAAGCGAAAGCTCGGCAATATGAAAGTTCGTGAATTAGTACCTACTTGACATTTTAAACGAAAAGAAAACATACATACATCTTTAGTTTATATATCATGAATATGCGAGTAGGCAAAGTAAAAGAGAGATGCTACAGCAGAAAATTCCATTAGAATTTTAATTTTCTTAGGCTAAAGGTGGTTTTTTACCGACTTCCCAAAAAGGTTCCCAATGTGCCGGCTATATTTTCATGCGGATGTTTTTTTCCTTTACAAGGTTTATGAAAGATTTGAATCATGTTTTTCTTAACGTTGAAATACATAGCAAGATCTAGTTAGTTTTTTTTTAAACAAAAATGTTGGTAGTTAAAGACTGTTAATATTGGTTTGATTCAAAATTCTCAGGTAAAAATATATAGAATTTGATTATGAAAAAATAATTTCCGATAAGGAGGATGGTGACTATGTGTTACTGTAGGATTTTTGAGATTACATTAATTTTCATTTTTTTTAACGATGAATAATCATCCTATGTAAACGAACTATTATTGTTAATGTTCTATACATATTGGATCATAATGTAGATGCTAAAAATATTTTATTAAAAATTTACAAAATTATTTAAAAACTTACAATTAGGTAATAATCGAATTATTATATGATGCTTGCACCTTCTTTTTGAATCTTAAGTATGTAATTATTTTCAAAGGGCTGAAAACACGACGTATGCCTTCTTCATGGAGTCAACGTCTATTGAATATTACAAAGAAAGACACTGTGATTTACTACAAGTGGGCGGATTGCTTGACTCTAAAAGTTACGGCATCGGTATGAAGAAAGGTATAATAAATTCATTTATTCTATACACAGACTTCGAAGGCTACGAGACTTCTAAACCTTTGAGAGTTTAATGGGAACACAAATTAGAGTTTTAAATTAATCAAACTTTGAATTCTAATTTCCCAATAATATAAAATTATCCACTTCGATAACAAAAAGTCATTTTCACGATTGGAAATCTTGAGAGCACAATCTTTTTTAACAAACCAACATGCAGTCCACTGATGGTAAATGGTTACTGACGCCCATGGAAACCGAACAAAACAAAGTCCGTAAAACAGGAATTTTGTCTGAAACCGATCATAGATATGTTAACCCTCATAAGGACTAAGATGGCCAACCCATATGTAATTAAGTCATCCACACTTCACCGACCGAAAACGCAAAACTGTATTCCGCCACAAATAGGTTAGACGGTGGTACCTTCCCGATCAAATCGTATTTTTAAATGTCAAATTGGAAGAGTTATTATAAAAAAGTGTCAATTGATATTAAGGTTAATCTGTTATACAGAAGAAATTACGTTCAAACCTAAGGCCAAAGCGAAAAATATGTATGTCATATATGTATGTACTATTTGGTTGTTTGTGCATTTATATTTAATTTATATTTAGCATATGTCTTACATATAGAGCTTCCTTAACTTAGGAAGTATAAAATTTGTCCATTCACAAGTACATTTGAATCGTGTGTATCTGGGGTTATATACTAGGGTTGTAACGGAGGCCTTTTAGCGGAGGCGGAGGTATCATTTTAGCGGACGTTCCGCAGTGAGGTTACAACCCTAGTATTTCTTTAAAAATAATCTATAATATTCGAGTATTTGGTTCAAAATATACACATTTTAGTTAGCAACTTTTCACGCTTTTGTAAATTTTAGGTTCTCGTTACAAAAAATACATAGACAACGCTTTACTTAAGCTTAAAGAAGCAGGTGAAATTCAAAAATTGAAAGACATTTGGTGGAAAGAAAAAAGAGGAGGTGGAAAATGCGGTGTAAGTATTTATAATCCGTAGCTCCTATGTTTTACAATGTTACAAGGAAAATAGAGACTTCAATTTTATATAAAAACAAACTATTTATACCATTTAACTAACTGATTTAAAGGAATGAAAGCCGCAAAAGGTATGTAGGAACGAGTAACGATGATGTAGTATCCTACATCTTTACTTTTCGTTTGTATCAGATTACTTCTGTGTTTGCTATTTTTTACATAATTTATATTACAAGATATATATTTGCAGATAGGTACTATTAAAATAGATATAAGGTACTAGCTCGGTATTCTTAGCTATAATTTTCGTATGAATAACTTTATTAATTGCACGAAATACTTATTTAATGTTATTTCGTAACTAGATTACATATAAATAAGAGATAATTTAAAAATTTATGCAAGATGATCATGAAATCTTAAAATGTACACGAGATCTTGCAGATAGAATCTTATTTGGCATTTATTTATTTCTTAGTAATTTAGGTCAGGAATACAATTCCATTGCGTTTCATAAGTGAAGCATTACAAGTAGGTGTACGTAAAGTCTAATGATTAATACGTCTCATTTCCAGGAAAAGCAAAACGAGGAGGAAAAACAACTTGGAATGAAAAATATGTTGGGAGCGTTCGTGGTTCTCGGTGTGGGAAGCTGTATTGGCTTGTTTATATCAATACTGGATATGCTGTGGGGGGTGTTCAAGCGATCCGTAAAGTACAACGTGAGCATCGGTCATATGTTTACACTCTTTGATGTATTACCTCACTTTGTTAGGGAAGGGTCGTGCGGTTATGAAGTTTCTTTAGGAATAGCAAACTCTTCGGTTTAGATTTTGTATAAAAAATGTCCTACATATGTCTAATCTCGCAATAAGTGATTGCATCAAAACAAATAGTGATATAACATAAAATGCATATGTATTCTAATATTTAAAAAAATATAATTTAATATTTTTTCTTTCTTGTATCTATGGATTTAAGTACATACTTATATATCTGCATACATGTCTGTAAGCAGAAAATGCTTTATATATAAAATGTAACTTTTACACACATTGATACGATGAAATTTGAAACTCTTTTAGAAATACTTGTATTATCGCGAACATGTACTTACACTATGTCAATTTCTCGGATTACAAACTGCATTTGTAATTTTAAGGCGAAATTATTTATACGTTTTGATATTTTTGTATTTCTATAAGTTAAATAAAAAATCTTTGTTCCAGACGACCTTCAAGTTTGAATTAATAGAGGAGCTTAAATTCGCGCTCAAGTTCAGCGGCGATACAAAGCCCGTGAAGCGAGCTACGAAGTCTGAAGGTAGCGCTGAAGCTTTAGCGAACGCAGAAGGAAAAGACGAAATTAAATCCTTAAGATCCATACGCTCCGGGATGTCTTCGGATACCCACAGGACTCATCACTCACACAGTTCGAGACATTCGTCTAGCGGACTTAGCGTTGCTTTTGCTAGAAGACGAGAATACTCGTGATTTGATCATTCTATTTATAAGCGCTGCCATCCTTAATACTATTTTTACCAGCTATGTTTTACGTTTTTACGCGAGTTGAATTATAATATTATAAACTTTTTCATAAACCTAATATAACATTTACGAAAGATCACTGGAATTGTGCACCTTTAACTATATTAATTAAAAAAAAAAAACATTTTTCCAAAGCATTTTTCCAGGTCCGATGACATAAGCGCCAGCGACGACGTCGGTGGGATTATTTTAAAGTAATAATTCATTTACATACCCCAAATTATATTTCTAAAATTCAATTTGCTCTTTATAACAATAGCTAGCCAGTTAAAGTTATTACAATGGGTCCAATAACCGTCTTAGTGGTAACTTGGAACAACAGCCAAATGGGACCGATAAAAAAATATAGCTAGTTGTTTTTTTAGTAATTTTAAATTTTACTGACTGACAATTAAAATGATTCATTTATATTCATTGTGGTTGAAAATTATTTCTTTAAATTATTTTTATCTATACAAATTTAATACTGGCATAAATTTCATAAAAAAAAAATTTAAATGGAACTAACGAGAAAAACAAATGACTGATATATAGTCCAAATTTCAACTGCGCAATTAGTTGGTTTTTTATTATAAAAATATAATAGTATTAGGTTTTGTCAACTAGCTTTCGATTTAAATTTAATATTATATTAGGCGATGCTTTTTTGAGAAGCCGAGATATATCGAAGGTAATTTTCTTATAATACTAATATCGTAAAAAAAAGCGATTTATGACTTATTACGAATTATAACTTAATTTTCTTTAAACATGTTTAAACCACTCACAATATATATACCTATAAATTAAATCGAACTCAATTATGCTAAGCGAATAATACTTTTTGTCGTCCTAAATAAAATATTACTTATATTTTTAAAACTATATTTAATATCTATTGTTATATAAATACGAATGTTTGTTTGTTTGATACAGAAATAATTTTTAGAAATTGATATCACTGATGTTTTATCGAATAAACAAATCCAGAAAGACGTGAAATATAAATCAAATATTATGGCAGATACTCGTATACAATTTTTAAATACTAGGAAATTCTATGATTTACAAAAATAAATTGTATTAATTGCTAAATGGTTGTAAAATGTAAATATTGTTTATTTAGATGAATGTGCTGGAAATGAATCTTGACGAAGTGACAATATCAGTCGGAGCTGTAAGCAAAACTATTATTATTATTGTCCCACTACTGAGTTATGGGTTTCCTTTTAGAGTCGGAGTGGTTTAGGCTATAGTTCAGCGCACTGGCCATGAGTGAATTGGTAGACTTCACACATTCTTCGAAACTTGTTTCTTCAAGAAGTTTTAGGCGAGCAGTTTTCCTCGCGATGTATTCTTTCACAGTTAAAAGTGATAATTTTTAATTAGCACATAACTTTAAACAATTAGTGATAAGTGCCTGCAATTTAAACCTCAGAAATCTCGCTTGGTAGGATGGGCTTTCAATCTTTAGGCTATCACTAGGGATGTGAAAAAATAATCGATTATTTAATAAATCGATTTTTTTAGAATAATCGATTTTTAGAAATCGATTTTTTGACCATAAATAATCGATTTATTATTTACACTAGAATTTTTCCGTAGCTGTGCATTACTAAAAAGATTATTTATTTCGAAATTTTGGGTTTTATGTTAGATATTGTCGTCAAAAATCGTTTTTTTTTAAATCGTTTTTTTTTGCAAAAACATCGATTTTTGGAAAATTGATTATTTGTTTAATATATAAAATCGATAAATATAAAAATCGATTTTTGCCCAGCCAAGTCACATCCCTAGCTATTACTGCTGTTAAACTAGTACAGATTATTGGAATTACCATAGCGAATTTCCTTACGATTTCTGTGTCCGTAAATTCTACTTATATGTACGAACAAATCCCAAAGGACGTTATATCTGGTAGTAACTCATGAAATATGTATTAGATCGACGATTCAACGTCACGTTCAAGTGCGAAGTCTACAAATAGTTTAGTTTTAGGCATCATTCTAGGAAAATCAAGGTTACTATTTCCCAGATTTAAATAAGAAAAGAGAACAGGTCTTTTTACATATATTTATATTCAGTTATATAAAAGACATAAGCTGATGATAATTATTGGTCAGAGGCGAATTAATAAAAAATAATGATAATTTAATTATTTTGTGTTACAGAAATGCAACCGACTTCTACATCGCCAACTAAAAGTAAAAATATTTAAAATTAAACATTAATTTAGTATATTTTTCACAAACTGGCGCTCGAGTCACACTTAAAAATGTATATTTTGACAAATTCCACGATCTTCAGAAGAACCTATATACTCATAAAAACCATAAAAGCCGCGCGACATTTATTTTTAGCAAGATTGTTGACATGTTTTTTATTTGTTTCTATATTATCAGGCGTTACACGTGCCTACTGACAATTAATAATGGGGTTTATTAGATAATGCTACCAACTATTATTATTATAATTGTTTGGAACTGATTTTTTTTAAAATGATGATATTAGAAATTAATTATCACTCCTTCACTGTAAAGGAAAACATAACAAAAACGTCGTGATGTTCTCAAAAGTTTATGATGTCTACCAATTCGTACTTGATTAGCGCGGTAAACTGTACAAATATAGCCTAAAACTCTATCATTTTGAGCACGAGTCTCAGACTCATGCTCAAAATTAGTACAACAAAAGGGTTGAAGTAAGTTTCTCCGTGATTTATTGTTTAAAGGTTTTTTACAAAATAAATACAGGCATAAAATATATAATATTAGCATACTAAGAGTAGCATTATGTTATTTCTTACTGTTAAATATAAGCAATCTAAATAATAATATGAGATCCGACTAATCCGACTTCAATGCGAGATTAATATAAAAAAATGTTTATATGATATTGTTTCATAGAATATACTTCGTAATCATTTCTTAATTTTCGGGAGTATCAAATATTACATTTTTTTTTGTTTTATTACTATTAAATTTTGAAATCGGAATTTAATAAATAGTCATTGATATGTATTTATAATAACGTATTTCGAACTAGCAACAGAAGGAAGCAGTTATCACGTGTTCGGATCTCAGACTAATAAGTAGATGATATATGCGGCCATTACTTGTAGTGTCCAACGGGAACCGGACTCCGACCCTGCGACCACAATCTTTCATGCAGGTTCGTTAGCTGGACAAATTGCTCGAGGAATCTTATAGCATTGTGACAAAGCCTTTGTACTACTATACCACACTACTACATTTAATATAAATGGAATAGTTTTGTAAGTTTAACTTTCAAAGCCAAGGTAATTTAGTTTATTGTAGTTCATTCACTTTAGTTCAGTCCGTATATAAATAATAATAAAATAAAAAAAATATTGACGCCTTTTCCTTGTAAGAACATAGGCTTAAGTACGAGTATTTGCAAACTGGTCAATATTGTTAAATAGAATTGCGTGGTTTTGTGAAAAAATTCTAAATAAAAAATTTATTTGCATTTCCTCGGTTACAATCACGCGATAGTTGGAATTTCTTTTTAAAAAATTGAACGGTTATAAAAATACGCATGGTGCAGTTAAATTTCATTTTTGTACATTTGTTAAATATCTTCTGTGACAACAATTTTAGTTTTGCGTAAATGAAAATCGCAAAAAGAATAGTGAAGATAAATAATAGTTGATTATTATCTAAAGTTTTAGTATTAGTTTACATAATAATACATAAGCATTTCTGCAATTGCTGGCATTTTGCCTAATACTTTAATAAGAAGAAGGTAGTAGAACAACTTAGGGTCGATCGAGAAAGTACCTCTGTCACACCTATTGCTAACGTGAAGCAGATGCTGCGTTTCGTGGAAGAGTGTGATCGCCGGCTCACGTTCATATGAGGAGACCTTCTTAGTCCTCAGATGTAGCAACGCAATTGTAATAATAGACTTCAAATAGAACCCCTAATCCATATGAACTGAAATCTATATGAAGTCCATTAACTATGATATATGTAGAGCCCTCACTTTTTAATTCTCAGTCTTTTTGGAACTTGGAAAAACTGCGTATTGAACTTAAAATTGATAAATCTTGAATAGCGTGGTTATTCTTGAAAAGTAGCGATATGTATGTTTATTAATAACTAAATCTAAATCTTATCTAAGGGTCTAAATCTCTCATAAAAGTATAAGAATAAAATTCCAAAATAATAATACTTTAGCCTTTTGCATTTACCTCATTATATTTTAGACAGATAAAACACAAAGATATTTGAACATGTCATGTCACTTTGAACATGAAAATGAACTTAACGTTACATTTGAGTTCGTGTAATTGTAATTTATTTAATGTAACAAGGTAATTTCTGTAAATGTAAGTTGTAGAGTCATAATCACGAAGGTAAAGAAATCGAGACTAAAATGTTCCTAAAAGTTAATAATGAATATACATACCTGGTTTGATTTTATTATCTTTTTGGAATTTAATTAATTTATTATTATGACGTAGTGTGTACTGCATTGTACAGTAGATGTCACGAATGTAGTTTTAATTTAAATAACTATAACTTCAAGAAAGAACTATAGGACGTGTGCCCTCGTCAATCAAACGTATTTCATTAGGTCACCCTCTTCACAACGGACACATGGCAATAGGAGACAGAATTCCCCATTTTTCAACCCCTAACTAATTAACTAACAGACAGAAGAAATGCGTAATATTGTAACGATGTTAGGTATTCATTTGTAATATGTAAAAAGTAAAATCAATTTACTAAAATTGTATGTGAGTATGTAAAACTAAAATAAATAAAATAATTTGTACGTTTAATAATTTATTTAAATGTCTTTTGATAAATGTCTTTTATCATTGAAAAGCGTACGAGACGAGGTATGATTGGTTAATGAGGTGAGGGTATTCTAACTATTAAATGGTGTATAAGTATGAATTTCTAAAAGACTAATGTCTAAAAATCTTACTAAATAGACAAAATTTAATGGAAATTGAGAATCGATAAAATGTTGTATGAATGTTATATAATACTGAAAAACTGTTATAATGTATTTTTTATCGGCGGGCAGTATTCTAAATACAATATTATTTATCAGATCGCTCATAGAGATGCTACTTTTTTGAAACTAAAATATAGCTCTAGCTACCGTAAATATGAAAAATAATTATGTGCCTTTTGAAAAGTTTTTTTTGCATTTCAAGCATATTTACTACTTGGTGTGATAAAGTTGTATGACATTTACACTTTTACACAACACCATTAAATAAAATACCGAGTCTTTCCTTTAGAATTGCCGGTAACAAAATGCCGAATTAAACCAAAAAAATGCATTGATAAATACATATGAAAATGAAATTATCGATAAACACATGCATAAACATGAGTTTTAACAGGAGTCTGAGAATTATGAACAATATATTTTAAGAAAATCGGCGCATCCTAGCCACTTGCAGAGCGTTGCTCTGACGTCTGCTATGCGAGGTGTGATGTGAATGTGATGATCTCTCGGAATTATTCGCACGACCTGGATCCAGCAGATCATCTGGAGGCGCTTCTGCATTACCACTCTTATCATCTTCATCTTTCTTAGAACCCTTGGATCCACTGCCAGTTGACTCTCGATGACGAACCGGCTTTACCTCACCGCTGGTGGTGAAAATAAATTTCAATTCAGCAATTAATTCCTCCTTGAACGGCACCTGAAAGGATCATAAAATAAATTAATCGCAGATATCATAAAATCATTTATCGAAGATTTATGCTGCGAACAACGAATATTAATTCGCTATTATATCAGCATCAATAAAATTAATACATTACGATCGTTTTATGTTCTTTATTCAATTAGTCGTTCGTACGTTCGTTTTGATTGTATAATTTTATCTTATTTCGATTCAGTAATAAAATGTTATTACTTTTAATAACATGATTTTATGTTCATAGGTTTAATATTTTCAGTTTCATATAGTACACAACAAATATTATTACAGTTGTTTTAATATCACACCAACAAAGGTATTTATATGTATATTTATCTTTCAATACCAGTTCCGCAATTGATGTAATGGTTTAGGTAACGGTGTAAGAGTATTACATATTTTAGTAATGAGTATGCAAATCGATGATTAGAGGACAAGAACGTTTATTTAAACTCCCATTCTTTTACCCGATTGCGTCAGAAGGACGTCAATGTTATTCGAGCGTATATATGTATGTATGTAGGTTTGTTTGTATGTATGTCCATTTCTTTGGCACGCGCTATAGCCCAAACAGCTTGACGGATTATGACGTATGACATATTTTTAGAATCGTCTCAGTTTGCAGAGTGACATAGCCTATATAATTTTTAAAAATGGCACTTGGAAATAGAGGAAAAAGGGACGATTTTTTTTACTATAACGACAAATGGGTGTCAAATAAAGGCTGGTAATTAGACCAATTCAATTGACAAAACTCATAAGCGTTAAATAAAATATATATATCATTATGAACCAAAATTTTGTTTTAAGCAGTCAGATTTTTTGTTTTATGTTTCTAACGATATTACTGTTTACTAAGCTCCAACGCACCTTAACTCTGTGGGAAGTAATCCAGACATCAAAGATCATCTCAACGAAAGCGCAGACAACGGCCATCCCGGAGCCGGCAGCAAGGACGATGAAGACGCCACCCACGTTCGCCAGTACCAATGGCTGCGCATCCCCACTACCAGTGTCGTCATCCTGTAACGTTGTTTAACTTATGTTAACCTTCTGATAAAGATCTCTCGAGACATGATCACTGATACACCTCTTAAGAAGAAGATGTAGGAAGCCTAAAGAAATATTAGAAACTAGCTGTGCCACGCAGTTTCACCCAGGTTTATTAGAGAACAATCTATTAAAAACAAACAAACATAGCGTGATGTTACATAGCCTAAAGCCTTTCACGTTAACTATACACAAAAATATTTTTTCAATTTGAACCAGTAGTTCCTGAGATTAGCGCTTTCAACTAAACAAACTTTTTACTTCTTTATATTATTAGTATAGATAGTACAGATATAGATAACGTAACTACCTAATTCTTATTTCAATTTAATGATAAATTTGTAAAGATTTAGAACAAAAACTTTTATCCCGTTTTTCGATGTTCAATGGCAATAAAAGTTTAATTAAATCGTTGTAGTGACAATAATCTTTACAAAGCGAATTAGACCAACAGTGAATGTTTCTTTAAATCTGGTCTTTATTACAATGGAATTATTAGATTGTATTTTAATTAACGAACAATATGTATTTGTGAATAAGGATGATAGATTATATTAATAAATTCATTGATCATTTAATCGGCTTACCGTGCAAGCACCGCCTCCACGTTTCTCCTTCCACCATTTATCTTTCATCCTCGTTATTTTTCCCTGTTCTTGTAGTTGCAGAATAGATTCGCTCATGGGTTGTCGATAAGGTGAATCTAATATAAATTAAAACATTAAAACAAGTGTGTTTTAATTAAAATAGAATAAAGAAGTATTTGAATGCTTTCTTACTTTTCTTCATAGCTATTCCATAACCTTTGCTGTCCAATAAACCTCCCACTTGAGCAACATCACAGTTTCTTTCCACCATATACTCAATCGATGTCGATTCCATTAAAAAGGCATAATTTTCTGTATCCGATTTCACTCTGCAAAGAACAGAATATATGTACCTACTTGTATAAATAAAAATATATGGTATCAAAAAGTATGCAGATTTTTAGCCACCAAGTCTGTATAGGAATTTAAACGTAGTTAATTATTAGTAATCTTTAACTTTACCTTTCAAGTCCTTCGTCATTAGTAGCAGTCATATATTCAGGGTGACTATCCATATACTGATACATTTTCTGGTATAACAAATTATCTGATTCCTGAAATTATCGCAAAATAACAATATTTTGTAAAAAACAGGTACCCACCTTCTGAGGTATGCAGGTAATAAGATACTTCATATATTTTAGGTCGAAACTAAAACAAGTTACCTTGAAAAAACTAAATGTTGCGCCACCCTTTTTGGCCCCATAAGTCATACCATAGGGATTGCTTGCTAAATCTTGCACGCTCTTGATGGCATAAAATTTAGATTCAACAGTTAAAAACGCTGCAAGATTAGCCGTGTAAGAAGATACCATAATCAATGTAAAGAACCACCACATACTGCCAGCCATTCGAGTAGATACCGCTCTAAGAAAACATAAAATAGGAAGGAATATAATCGTGGAAACTAAAAATAATAATAATTATAGGATAAAAATAAAAAGTATTACATAGGTGCAATTTCGGATCCTTGCGTGAGTACACTTCCTAATGTAAACCAAAACGAATTAGCCAAAGTAAATTGATTGTCTAATGTTTCAGGTTCCGCAATGCAAGGATACGGATTTTGCCATTCTTCCGGAGCAAATCTACCAAGTACAAATAATAAGACAGATACACCGACATAAGCTCCTGCTAACCAACCCCAAACCTAAAAAAACATTCTTAGATTATTATTAAGAATAACCTTGATTATTCATGAAATATTACAATACTTATTTACTTTTTTTTACTTACCGCCAGAGAAAAAGGAGATATGAAAGAGAACAAATTAGGGGGCTCCTTAGTGGGCTTTTTATATAGTATAGTAATTCCTAAATTCATAAAAGGACTTGTAAAGTCAACTGCTTTCTGTCGAGCTGATGTTATAGTCAAATCTGTTATAGCAAAATGCGCTCTCTGAAAAATGAGATTAAATCCTATTTTAATACAAGAGATTTACGAAACAAAAGATAAAACGCATGCAACGCTTTTAATAATATTAACAAAACTATTTGCTCACATATGAAGATAAAGAATAATATTTACTCCATCCATTATTTTTTCCATCATTCCAGTCCATTTCCCAGCCTTAGCGTCGTACGAGCCGTACACACCATCCGCCTGAATATCGAACGTGTAATTAAATTCGTTCATTTTTGCTAGTTCTTCGATTATCTCGATTCCAAACCCCTCGTAGCGGTCATTACCTTCTAACGTATTTTGCGATTCTTTCAACATTCCATATGGAGCGCTCTATAAAATTGAAATTTACTATAATCTCTTTTGAACTAAAAGTTTTACTGCTTAAGTATTCAACTTACTAAAGCTGTGAGCACAATGAAATGTTTCCCTTTCATCGATTCAGTCCCCTCTTCCTCCAGGGGCGGTATGATTTTTCTTGATTCAGTATATCCATCATCTGATGTCCATGATCCTACCTTAAATTTCAAGAATATGAATTTTTATTTTAAAAGCAACGTATTGTAATATACATAATTAATTGAAGATATCTAACCTTTTCAAAACCGTGTGCCATAACTTCTAATACATCAATTTCAAAATCGGAACGCAAGCCGTCTTCATCGAACTTTACAATACCTGTTAGCCCGTCAATTTCAATCTAAAAAAACGTTAAAAAGTATGAAAGTATTATGGAGTTTACTATAATTTTTGAGTGTATATGTTCATTTTAACAAGCTTTTTCAGCGTAAACAAATTAACGAATATTTACATAATTATAAAGTAACTATATTTGTGTTGACAACCTAAAAGGTATTTTAGACGTCTAAACTTAAAAGAATATTGTATTTCCTATTTTTGATGTAGTATACACAATATACTCGTACATATTCAGCATTGACTGATTAAAACTTACTGTTCTGACATAATTAATAATACTTGAGCCAAATTCCCAAGAATCTTCATCATCGCAAGTGATGTTGCCCCCTTCTGTTAAGCCCATTGCATCCAAAGCAGATGTGTATAACATAACGGAGTCATACATTAACGCTAAAATTAAAGGAAGACCATTTTCAGAAATCGCATTATCTGTTTGCTTGTCAGATAACTCTAAAACTTGTTCGTTCACTGATGTTATAAACTCTTTTATCGCATCCAAACTAGGATCAAAAAATCTGACACCTAAAAGAGAAATAATAAAATATAAAACATATATTAATACAAATCTACTTTATAATATTAAAAACTTATATCATTTTTGTTTTATCCAAAACTTATACGAAACATTTTATTATAAATGATAAATAAATCCTTTAAAACATGGAAGATGGGGCTTTACATAAGTGCTAGTTTAAGTATCGTTTAATATAGCCCTCGATCATGTAAATACAAAAAATATATATACCAGTGATGTTAGATCCTCCGTGTTTATATGGGTCTATATCGACAGTTTGAAAATCAGGATCCATGATGATATAACTATGATCATTTGACATTATGCCAACTTGCTGAGCTTGCTGCAGAAATTGTGGCAATTTTTTGATGCCACAACTTACTAAGTAGTTTACCGCACCAGAACTTTTAATAGTCTGTAACTGTGATCTAAAATATATTTATAATTTGATGAACAAAAAGAATATTAACTAAAAAGTTTGAAATTTGAATACCTGTAATCATCTCCATCTGGAAGTTGAACTACATTCATCAAGATTTGTTCTCCCATGTCCAAATCTTGCATAGTAAGTATATTATCTAAAAACGGCAAAAGTTCTGCGCCTTCATAAATTACTGTGAACTCTGTCCAACCTTTCATTTTGATAATGTCAGCAAAAACCTGAGGTGTTAAAAAAGTTCCTTAAATGTTATTTTAAAAGAATGAAAATAAATTCGCGTAAAATATTACCTGTGAATACGCTATGTGATGTGGATATAGGTTTACTGCCGACCAATTTCGATTTTGTGTTTCGACAGGTTGAATAATAATTTGAGGTATTTCGAGAAAATCTGCGATGGACTGAATCTGTTCTAAACAATTTCTTGTCGTTGGTCCAAAGATTCCAAGAGCATTATTCTATAAAAGAGATTACTATGCGTGAGTAGGATTATTTATAAAAATAAAACATTACATTACTATGGAAAAACACGGGAGTGTTTTGCCTAATTCATGGCTATGCGCTGTGGTGTTTATTAACACTATACTCGTTGATTTACTTTTTATTTTGGCAAGTTTTTTAAATATTGTGACTGCATCAATAGACTTGCCAAATCAAAAAAAAAAAAATCAACAAAGTTAAATCTGTTTGAAGGGATAACATATAAGCAATTTATAAGACATTTAATTCAACATATATAATAGGTTAGTACTCAGTTATGTATCCTGATGAAAAAAAATCTTCTTTGGTATGTTATTAACATTGAATAAAGTTGTGAATTGAATTTGATATAATTGTGGATCTCAACACTTTATAAGGCCGATATTGTAATTGATCGCAATAAAGGAGAAGGCACCCAATTCGACTGTGTTCGTATGAATTTGATGGGCTTATTAACACAAAGTATTTTGATATGATATTAATATATATTACCTCTAAAAGAGTACAAACAGCATTCTCAGCCTCTATAATGTCTCCCGGAGATGTTTCTTGAACATTTGCTACAAATGGATTTTCTTGGTCTTTAGACGCTGCATTGACAGCAACATTAAAGGCAGCCTTGAGTAAAAATGTTCCATCGTCGATAACCGCTCCTATAGTTTATCAAAAAATTAGTATGTATTTTATTATTTGAACTCAATTATTTTATTTCATTTAGCGAAATAAAAAAATAAAGATAATGTGGACAACAATAAAACGTATCCAGACACTTAAAAACACATATTTTGTCTATAAGAAATAGATTAAATAATTTAAACCACGGAATATAAACAAATGAAGAAAGTGCGGTTTTGTCAAATGCGTATTTATTTATACGTACCGAGGGTCCTCTCTCCTTGTATTTGAACTAAGCAACAAAACGTTACAAAGCATTGTAATATTATAATATTCATTTTATATATTCGTAAGCTATACTTAATCGATACTTTACAGTACGCAATCACATTATTTCTTGTAAATCATTTGGAAAATAAACTATATAACTATTTAGGTCACTGAATCGTTCGAAATGGCCACTCAGTTGCAGCGGATGCAATACTATCATTATTTTCGGATCCATTCTACTGTTTAGTACGTAATTGTGTCACACATATCTAGCTGGTTGGCGTCGGCTAGAAATAGCCCTTATTAGCTGCACTACATCTATTAGATTCATGGTTAGAAACTCTAAATACTACTACATATAGTTCTATATTTGCCTAATGAGAGTAGTATCATTACATGAATAGAATTAACAGTGCGTAAATTACTTCGATTTATTTATCTTATTTTATTACAAAATGTATTCAAGCAAACTATCTACTAAATCCATGCCGTAAATAACTTAATATAATAATTTTAAGTGTTAAAATTTTAGCTATATTTTTATATTAATAGCGGCCTCTGTGGGAAAAGTTGGAAATCAGTAAGACTTGAAGTTATCTAAAGACGCAAGGAGCGTCTTTATATTTTTACTTGACTAAGACTCTACTTGAGAAAGTATTTCACTCCGCGAAGACAGATGGCGTTTCTCTCACCCCACTCATTATTACCAACATTTTAAATTAGCTGAGGCAAATGGTTTATGAATGAGTCGTATTTAATATATTGTAATAATAAATATCTTAATATAGAGGGTTACTGTAAATTTAGTTTGGTTTTTACGAGCACACGCGTGTTTCAGTGATGACATAAACAATTTATTAAAGGAAAATTTTAGGTAAGCACTTAAATAACGCATTCGGGAACAAACGGAGATCTTGATTTACGACAGCAACGGGAAGCTGCGGAAGAGCTCAAAGACGTTGATTAATGACTCGAGATTCTGAATATGACGCACTCTTTTAATGAGATATTAACATCAAAACAAACTATCTTTATACATCGAGAGGCAGCTATACAATAACTGTCATGGCGAGTGTTACCGTAATTAAAGGTACAAAGTACATTTACAACTTATTAAGGAAACTTATCGAGTAACAATGTAACAATTACTATCAAAAAATTATATAAGATAAATTGCATTATTTAATTAAAAATAAAATATAATGAAAAATATAATGAATAATGTAAAAGGACTATTTAAACAAATAGTCTGGTAGCAAATAAATAGACATCAAAGAACATTATTACGGTGTAATTTGTTAAATAAATTAATGTGTTGTTCATAGAATATTACGAAATTTTCTCTCACGGCCCGTGTCTAGCTCGTTTAATGTCTGTGAATAAGTCTTCAAAGTATCTGAATAAGAACTCGTACGCACTGACACTCAAAAACACATACGTGTATGCATGTGTGCGCGCACGCGTGTGTATGTGTGTGTATGTCAGTATGTGTGTGTGTGTGTGTGGGTGTTAGTAACCCTTACTTTCAAATGTGATGTTCACCATTTTTCCGCTCATTAAGATTACATTCTAGGTATTAGTTTATGCAGATGTACGAAAGTTCTATCTGTAAGTTAAAAAAAAGATACGAAACTACGGACAGATGTTTGCATAGTACCACCGCTCGTAAATACTCATACCTATACATTAAGTAAGCCCACATGAAAGCGATTTAGTAGAAGTTTGAAATAAAAATTCGTAACTGACAAATTTGTCAATGGTCGCGTTGGCCTGTAGAAAATGTATTTCTGTTTAAACAGGGAATTTTATCCTTGTGGTATCCACGATATGGGTAATCTCGTGTGAGTTTATTAGCGTGGAAAGCGTATTTACTTCGTATGACGAGTACAGTCGATCAGTAAAGTAACTAAATTTAGTTTGAATTGGTTGTATACAAATAAAACATATTTATCAGGTAGTAGAACCAGAGTAGTTCAACCGGGGTAGTACCACCACCATACCTGTTTCTACAGTAGCCACTTACCATCAGGTGGACCGCATGCTCGTTTGCTACTTCATTCTTATATTAAAAAAAAAAGATTCTGCCACATTAGTTGTTAGGGTCCTGGAAATATTTGAAATTTAAGATTTGAAGATACTCTACATGTATCATGTTGATTTTTGTGATGTCGGAGTTGAAAAGCACCACTCCTCCTCTTCCCGAGGGTGTCGTATGAGGTGACTAAAGGACAAACTCCAGAAAATGGGCTAAGGCGTCTTCTCAATTGACGACCCCCATGGCGGAGCAGTCACCATACTGGTCTGACACGCAGTGGGTTCCGGGTCCGATCCCCGGCCAGACAATGATTAATTTAGATTCCTGTTCTGGGTCTGCGTGTTTGTATCGTGTTTGTACTACATCTGTCAAATCTCTTAATATGCTTTTCTGTTGTTTAGGAATTTACACATATTTCCCATATTTACTCTACGTTTAAAATAACAATATATTATAAACGCATGTAGATAAATAACTATATAGACATGGACAAGGTTTAATAATCAAAGTCGTACACGCCTATTACATATGTGTGTGTGATTAATACAAAGTAATTTCTAGAGTAGTATTAATGCTTCCGACCGCAACAGTACTAATATTGCAGTTAAATTGAACTGTTTAATTAAATCGAGGTTTAATTATCAAAGTCGTACATGCCTATTACATATGTGTGTGATTAATGCAAATTAATTTCTACAGTAGTCTTAATGCTTCCGAACGCGACAGTACTAATATTGCAGTTAAATTGAGCTGTTTAATTAAATCACGTGCAGTGAATACTGTGAAATACAGCATCAGAACCAGTTACGATGTGAAATGCGAGGTTAATATTTCCTGTCACAGGGTCTTGTGTCACATTTTAATTAAAGTCACGCGGTGTAGACGGTTCTAGTAATTATCACGGTGTCTTGTATAGGTACATACATTATGAGAATGTTTACTTACGAAACATAAAACTACATATGTTGTGAGTGTTATGCCATAACAAAAATTTAATGTTTTTTAATGATACATTTTTTATTTATTTATTATTTGTATCGCTTGGTGCGTATGACTCTACCAAAGGTGTTATAAATTTGTTAAAGTACGAGTGCATAGACGTGCATAGTCCGTCTAACGTAAACCTTAGAAAAAATGCACTAATATCCTTTCAAGAACATCATTAATAAGCTATACGCCGTTAGTGGAATCATATAGAAGAAGGGTTTCTCAAAATGAGGTACGCGTACCCCTTGGAGTACGCAAGGTAATCGTAAGGGGTGTGCAACAAAATTAATGTAATGACAGCTATTTAGATAATAGCGCAAATTCGAGAGTTGTAAATTTGCTCTTAGAACAAGCCCAAATATGTTATTTATTAACATCACATATCTGTTACCACTTCTGATTATTCTTTTCATTCTTTGTTGTTATTCTACTGTGGAGGTAATTATTAAAGGGGTTCTTCGTAATTTTAAGAAACACTGATATAGGTTATAAAATCTTCATTATCAATTCCAGAACCAAGCGCCAGGAATTCGAAATTATGTTGTTTAATGTATGGGATAGAAGCTGTTACAGGGGTCACAAAAGAAAAGGTTAGCGCAACTCGGCACATGTTGCCTCGGTTTACATACAAATGTTCTCGGGCCGATCGTTCGAACCTTGTATCAGATGTTTTGCATAAATTGTTGCTGAAATAAAGCCAAGACGTTTTTGTAGACGTAGACGCCAGAACATGCAACGACACACCTGATTTATGAGTGCTACGGAAATTATACGAAATTGGCACCAAAAGTAACATTAATATTTCTTATATATAATAAATAAATATTATACATGAATATTATGCACAAGTTTTACTATTTCTATTTCTTACAATTAATGGTTTGTTTTTTATTTCGTTTTTGTTTTTACAAAAAATATTTTGTATGATACGAGTGATTACAATGTATAGATTTATACAGTAATCTAGTATATTTTATTTCTGATAACAAAATGACAAAGTAGCAAACTTTCTTTACTAAAAAAAATCATATAAAGTACCTTCATATCCAGCAAACACGTTAATATAAATATATTTTAAAGGTGCACAAACATGTTGAGAATGAACTATTAGTTAAACTAGTTAATCAGTTTTAAAAATTTGATTATTTTTAATGCGTTTATTTTACACGCTATTAAAGTATTAAAACTTTTATATAAAAGGGCAATATTTATACATAAACTAAGCCTAAAACTTAGTAATTTCAATATTAAAAATAATTTCCCTATGTTTTAAAAGTGGAAATATTTTTTGCTTTATTCTCTGACCTTTTACCATAAAAATAAATAACCGGCAATAATTATGTCAATCTTGAAGCTCAACATTTATTTGCTCATTCAGAAATATAGAAAGCTTTCTAGCTTAATTAGGTTAATATACCTCGAGTGTTTACGGTAGATTTTTCTCCAAAAAAGTGGTCATCGTATTAATGAAGTGCTTTAATGAGGTTTAATGGAAAACCGCTCTTTGTGGAACTCTCGCCGTAATTACGTAACCTGGGTAGGCTCTTGTAAATTTATGTACTTATTATGTAGTATAAAGTGATAATAGCCTTACCTAAGAATTTTGGGGGCAAAAGGTTCTTGTTTGAATCCTATTTTGGATTCTTGCTTTTATTTGTGGCGACCTCCCGCTACTCAACGAGAGATGACGTCATCGTATTCTGAAACGCGCTATCGGAGTTTTCTCAA
>DWNE01001273.1:0-22755 GCA_018249875.1 Cecropterus toxeus | reverse complement strand
TGGCAGAGTCGACTTTTTAACGCGGTCGCTCGCTGTGAATTACCATTAGAGTATTATGTAGATTAAGTTAGCTTGACTTTCTTTTGACGGTTCAATTAGTGTACGGAATCGAACCAGGCAAAACGTATCTCAGTTAAATAGTATCAACTTCTTTTCCATTTATTAAAAAAAATAGCAGATATAGCTGATAAATATTCTAAATTTTACTTCTTTTATTTTTTCTTCTTATATGATGCTTACGAGAATGAAAATTATATCTCGTACATATAAAATTAAGGTAATTGTTGTATTGCAATTTCTGCCTAAAACTTTATTTGCCCTCTTACATTTTGGCACTATAAGTAATGAAACCAAAAGTCCTTGGCATACTCTAATTATTTTCACCTTGTAACGCAATTTTGAAACTATATAGGTACTTTGAAACTATGATAAATAGAAAAGAGAAGCTAGAAAATGTTTTAAATATGACTGGAGGAATTTTAAATATGAAGAATTTTAAATATGTCAAGCAATAATCGCTGTAAATAATACTTATTTACAGCGATTATTGCTTGACATATACATTGACTGATTTCTAATAGACCAGTAAATCATAATTAAGTTGGCATTATGCGTGAATAAGAGTCAATTTGTGATGGCAAGGTGTAATTCTTTCATGAGCTTAACGAAATGAAACTGACGGCTTTGGTGAAATCTATAATTTCTATACTTTCTTGTTTGATCAATCACTAAATATACCGTGAACAAATATTGAAAGTGTTCTTATTATAACATTGCATCGAAAGTTTGTTCGTTTCTTACTAATCCCAAACATTTATTAAAGTTGATTATGTAATAAATACAATAAAACTGAAGAATAATGTAATATTAATATTGTAAGCGAGAAAACCAACGAAAGAAATCAATAATAATGTTATGAACGTACTGATATAGACGACGGTATTGAACAAATTGTTTTAAGTATATATTTTGGGTTTGTCCGAATGACGTGTTATGGTCAGTACTTTCACTCGAGCGTTGGATACATAGCATCTCACGACCTCGGCCTGTACGGAGACGAAGCTCGTGTTGCCAAACAACAATATAAAAGAGGACTGAAATAAACTTAATATTTATATTCATGTACAAGTAAATACTCGTAAATGATTTTTTTATTAACTTATTTGTTATGCATTATGCAAGTGTACATAGTATAAACGCATTATTGAGATTATTTATTACATAAAAAGGACTGATTTTTGTGTATTTTGTTGGTCACTTGTACCGTTTAATCGCATCAATCTTAAATAGGTTGAACAGATTTGGAAGAAAAATAAATTGCTCAAAAAAGAGGGAATTTGTATACATTAATGACAACAATATCGAACAAAGAAGTAATTGTTATTTTATCATAAAAAATCCTATAAATTTGTCTTAACCAGGGTAAATTAAAAATATGGCCGATAAAATAATTAGATTTAATGTACTCAAATAAAACCGCTAAAATACCTATATGAATAATACGGAATAGTAGTTACGGAGAACATTAACATTGTATTTCAATGAAATATGATTCGAGTGGAATACAAATTCTCACAAGTTTCTATTCTTTCAACGTTAATGTTAGTATACTTAATACACACAAGAATGATCCGATAAAATTGCGTAAGTAGAAGCTTAGAAAATTACACAACAATACACTACTAAAGCAAAAAGTTAAATTACATAGTTAGTATAAAAGAATGTATAAATACTATAAATATGATTAAACTGACAATGTTCGTTTTGGAAACGTTTGCTGTTTATGGATATATGTATGTGTCGATATTCAATATTTAATATTCCTAATTTTCAAAGTACTAAAATTTATAAATTATTAAATAAGAAAATAAATAAAAGTAAAATAACAAATTAGCATTGTCTGGCAGTTAGGCCTACCTTAAACTATATAACTTCTCTTCTTTGGGAAGTCGGTTAAAAAAAAACTACAATTTGTAACAGTAAAAAGAAAATCTTCAATTGACCCTGCAATATAAGTTTGCCAGGAGATAAGCGCAGTACTTTTAATAAGTATATTATTATACTATAACATCAGGCCAAGTTCTGATGTAAAAACCATGGCTACATTAGTCGCCGACAGTCGCCGGCCGTCGCGGTCCGCAGTGTGAAGTGAAAGCCGATTGCCCTTTGATGCGCCACGTGCCTACTCCAATCACTGCTCTTACGTCATTTGACTGTTACCCGCATGTTTTATAAACAAACACTGCGCACAAAGAAACGTTATCATAACTAATTACCCTTAGTTTAGTATGGAAACTAAAGATTTGCGTGAATTTATAATAACATTTAAAACGGACTAATTATATATTTTTTGAAATCTATATAATTTCATATAATCTATATTGTTTCAAAAATCTTACTTGCACTATATTAGAAAATAATTGTGAAAGTTAAATCCTTAAAGTAATGAAATATGGGTTAAACGTGATTTGAAAATCTGCCCATTATGCAACTACAACTATGAAAATTCGTATTTGGTTTTTGATGAAAAATAAATAAGAAGCATCTATGTTACCGATTTTGCAAAATATAGTAATATTCATAGCAAAAGATGAAAGTTTGTTTAATATTATGTTCTTAAACCCCTTAATTTATAATACCGTATTACAATACTTATTACTACAATAGTGACTACAGGAATACACATTATATGAAAAAAAATCTAGCGACTACACACTACAGCTCAAGAGCTAGAGCCATGGCACAGCGGATAGTCAGTGGAGCTTCATAAATAAATAGGCTTCATATTTATTTTATATATTTACATATAAGATATATATATTTTGCTGTTAAGTATTCAATTTGTATGATTTTATGTCAAAAATGTTTTTTCTTATTCACACTAATGTTTGACATTTAAAGATTTACGAAAATTCTAACTATAACAGGGTAAATTATTACTATTTTGAATATATTTTGAATGAGCAGTAATTTATATTTTTAAGTTACTGTATATATTTCACATAGTTAATTAAAATTATCCACAAAACAGGGTAAAATAGGCATTAAAAAAGGGGCCAAGGGTCATAAACGAGAAATTTACCACAATGCTGCACTTAGCTAGAAATAAAAAAGAGTGTCAAGGGTTAGTTTCAAATATAAGATTTTGTATTCGTATGTTTGACATTGATTGATATTATATCCGTAATGGAATAAGACAGTTGTTGAATTTTTTTAATGTTCAAATCTATGCAAACGAACTCGCAGGCCAAAGCCAATTATTTATAATCATGTAGAGTAATAAACAATATATGCAATAAATTGAGTTTCAATTTAAAGTCTGTTTCGGAACAATGTCCCGTTTATAATTAACAAATACGGTACTATACATTCTCGATATATTATTTATTGCGGAAATATTCTTTCGATATCTAATTGTTGGATGTGTAACTGACATTTACTTTCGAAATTAGACGTTAATATACACTAATGAATGCAAATAGAAGCGATATTTACAATCAATTATTTCTTATTAAAAAAAACTAAATACATGTTTCTTAAAATACTTCATCCATATCAATTTTATAATGCTTTCAAAAATGGGCGACGTTCGATTTGTAACAACACACTTGTCTTATAGTTATTTACTAAGTATTATTAATAAACAGACAAATATATATATTTATTACAGAGATTATAGCTACTCTTTAGGATGTAATTATAACTATTTTATAACATAAAGTAAAATAATGTGCATATATACTTCCATGTGTAAATATACTTCCTGTATTTATTTCAACTTAAGCGCATTAATTACATATTACATTATACTGTTATAACTTCGTTACTTTACTAACATATAAAAGACATCAACGCGTTTTCGTTTCAGTGTCCAGTGCCCTTAATACGAGTTTGTTACTTTTCCTTAAAAATATGTTTATTTATGTCTTTGCCCATTATTATTCAGTGCATTAGAAGATACGGTTAAAAATGTGAACGGGCAATGTGCATTGCAATATATGGATTAAAATATACTTCGATTGTTTTAAGGAAGCAAATTAACTCTTACTGAGGGCACTGGGTATACCTTAAGATGTTTTCGTTATTTTTTTTCCAAATCTAGAAACTCTAATTGTAACAAAAATTAACATGAAAAATATTACCAATTTACCGATAACAATCTGTTTAAATAAACCTCAACGGTGTCAAGAGTAGAAATCGTTGTTTATTAAAAATCAATATCGCCCAAAAGCTGTTTCGTAATTTTCTACGTAACATAAATAAGTTTTATGTAAAATATACTCAGTTCATAATGTTCCGGTTTTTATGACTCGGGAAGTACGTAAACACTCGCACAAAAACAGCACCTTTAAGCTAATCGGTCACTTGTTTGACGAGTAATACATACAACGACATACATTTTAAACAAATTCCATGGATGGAACCAACCTGTTCCCGGTTCTCGTGCCAACATGGATAATATGAGATATATGAAAATAGCACAAGTCAAAATCATTTTTATGTTAAATTCTTTTGAAGTCATAGAAATGTTATTGTAGAGTTTGAGAAATACTCGTATACAACCTGAGTTTTATAATTTTGCACACGCAATTTTTTTACAAATCACTACTCAAATCGGTCAATCTGGTTAATTCCAAAATAAAATTCATTTATCGTCAATATTATACTAATTTTCATAAACTTATCGAAAATACGTGTCATGGAATGCGTGTGATGTTATCATTGCAATAATTTTACAAAAGAAAAGTCATTTTTTTAATTAATTGCATGTCAGTTCCTTAAAAAAATACCCGTAGTCATTATTTCTACAAAAAACATTTATAACTATTTACAAAACACCTACACACTAGTGTCAGTATGTCAAATAGACGGAATACTTTTAACTTTTCTCTGTTCCATGACTATCCAGTCACATATGACTGCAACATATTGCTAGCACATAAAATTGTTATTCGTCAAAGTGTGTCTAATCTTGACCTACTAACCTTTGCCAAGCCATAGATTTATATATATACTCATACCTAGATATTGCATATGTATATTAAAGATCAAGATAATAAGACCTTTGCGTTTCTTTTTAGAATCTTAAGACCTGTTATGTCTCTTTCTACGATAGCAAATATGGAACATACGAGTTCATTTTGTAAATGAGTAGGGACCTAAATGTGTAAGTATTGTAACATAATTTTATCGACATGGATATTACTATTCCTATGACATATATTCTAAAATCGGTGTGATAGTGAGCTAATTTTGATTATTGTTGTACTACCTCTGTATAAGAAAGAGCTTATGCATATGCAGTATCTGACACCTAAGTTACCATAAAAAGTTAATATCAATTTATAATCAGTTAATTTTTCCTCGATCAAAAGTGTCTAATATGGCATTCTAAACTTATCTAACTTTGCATGAAATCTAGATCCGGTCACTTGTTCAGGCGTGATTAAGCATCGAACATACATCCATCCACATAAGTTAATTTATAAGCCTTTATAATATTAATAAGACAGTAAAAATCAAGATAATTGAAGTTTATGCCAGGTTTTCGTACTTTTTTGTGTTACGTGTAATTGTGTATTCTTATATTGAAGACAAACTAATAAGATCATTATATTTACCGACTCTAATTTACAAATACGTGTTAAAAATAAACATTTATGTTCTATATGATTTTAAGCTAATGTTATCGCGGAATTGATAAATTTTAATATGTTATTTATGTTCTACTCATTTTTATTTCAATCCTTTTTTAGCAATACTTGTTTGTTAGTTTATTTTCAATCCATGCACAAATAGTAGTCATACTAAATGTATATAATTTAATTAGGGAAAATTATTAATATTATGAAAGATACTGTCGGCGTGGTATATTATTGTCATGATTACAAAACGGAAGCATCGTCGCAGTAATTACACATTACATTCATACTTGTACTGTTAGATGTTTAATTTCGAGAACTGTTTTTGTATGAAAAATAACGGGTTTTAATGCGGAACCTGTAATTTGCTGCAACAACTACTATAATTAGTTTTATAATTACTTGATAATTTATTCGCCTTTTTATTTTATTTATCGAATATAAGACTTCTCCTATTTTAGACTTAGTCAATTGCCAATTACTTTATTATAAAATATTCATCTAAAAACCTATAAAACATATTTTTATTCATTTACGTGTTTTCTTGCAAAGTTTCGAAAACATGCCTGGAGGAGTACATGTATTTTATTATATTTACTATATTGATATATTCACGACCTATTTCTATTTTTAGATTAAATAGGCTCATTAATTTTACAATATTTTTAGTTATGCTTTGAAATACTATGAATATACGTTTCACCATTTTAATTATTAGCCTGTCTATATATAGCAATCATAAGTTTTTTTCTTCTAACTAATGTTTAAGTTACGAGATTATTGATACTTCAATTTTATTTATTTCATAGGTTTTTTGAATCTCTATATATTCTTGAATCGTATTACAGATCAAAATTACAAACCCGTATTAAAATGATATTCAATACGCACCAGTGTATTGTAGTGGTCAGCAACCGTTACCTCGTGCAGTGTGCACCACACTTTCGTAAACCAGCCTGATTGATACATATATCACGCACACGGTTTCATCACTATCGACATTCGGTGAACGGCGTTAGCAATTGTTGTACGTTGCGCATTCGAATGCGCTACCCTTTTTTGCTGGAATGGCAAGGAATTTTTGCACCAATAGGCAGTACTATCCAGTAACTTCCATGGAAACATTCTAGACATTCGGACCGTGGGACGGTATTGTTCTCTGCAGCGCACACGAAAGAAATTGAGGACATTCACTACTTTGCTAGTCGGCCACAGTTCGTATGTTTCCTATTGGTCTAAAAAGCCCATTCATGTTAAATCAATCATATTTAATAACCGGTACAAAAATGAACTATAGGTACGTTTAATACACCTATAGTATAATTATTAAACAAGTCTCAATCGAGTGACGGAAACTGAATTCGCTCGTTGTAATTCCGCGTTTTTATACCGTCATTGTTTTCATAGTTAAAGTACCAATAAGAGTTATAAGTTCATTCTATATTGTTCATTTCAGTCGACATCCTAGTAAAAACTGACTAGGTAGTCATTATGAAGGAATGTCTCGGTGTACTTTTTTAACTGACTTCAAAGAAAAGAGGAGGTTCTCAATGAACCTGTATTGACATTAAATTGAGTAAATAAGTATAAACTCTAAAATACATGTCTTGAGTAAATCAATAAAAAATCCATTGCTCTACAATTCATACAAACTTCCTAGGAAATCTAGTTTATGTTTTAATTAATGGAATAATACCTACTGTTCCAATCCGAGTATTTGTCAGTTCAAAAGAAATCAAACGAAACATAATGAAATAACAATTGGCCTGTTGTTAATAATTGTATGATAGGTACTAAGTTAGATAAATAACTTGAAAAAGTAACTATATATTATTTCATTAGTACAAACAATACAAACCTTACAGTTATTCCAAAGCTGGGGCGTATAGCAGCAAACAAATAAGAAGATTGATTTGTTTAAATATTTGTTCACCTATGAAACTTAAATTCAATTTTTATAAACTGTTTATTTTAGCACTTTTGTATATAGAGGTGTTGTTTTATTTGTTAGTATATTCGTAGTATAAGAGTACATTTAAGTTTATCGTAAAGTCGGAGTTCGCATGCACGCGTACAGACGCGCACGGTGTTGCGTCGCGGTTTGGACTGCGCGGGCGCAACGCGGAGAAACTCGAGAGAAAAGTGGCTTCCCCCTGCGCAGGCGCAGCCGATTACATCAGTGCTCTCATTGCTGATATTGTTTGAATCGCAATTTGAGATAAGTGTTAACACAAACCCAAAGTGCCATTCCTACTTCCGCTTTCCGCTTGTTGCCGCCATCACCCGGCATGTTAACGGCGACACAACGGTAATAAATGTTACAAGTCAACCGACTTAACCATTGGTTTGTTACGTTAACCATGACTTTTGTTTGTTTTTGCTACAACGCTCCGTAAATTCTTCGTTTTTGGGCGTGTTACCTCATAGCTTTTGCAATACAATGCTTCATAAAGTGAGAATATGTGTCCACAGATGTAACATACTTTTTAAAAGTCTACGAGTAGGTAGTACCTATATGTAAATTGTGTTATATAATGTCTTCACGTGATGTAAAGTAAATACGTTATATTTATCACAATAAATTAATTATCTATGAGAATTGTTTATTTTTAATATTTTCAGTTATAATTAAAGTGTCTAGAATGATTTCAAGATGAAACGTTCGAAAATATAATTTAATGTCGGCAAAATATAGCCACCACATCACTCAAAGGGCTAACTACCGATGGAGAAGAAATGTCCTTCAATGACACATTTATGTAAAATCGAAACCTGTCTTCCGAATACATGGAATAACGACCTAGGGAAGAACGCGTGTGACCGCTGGAGGGAAAGTCTAGTCTAGTCTTAGCCTGAATGTCGTCAATTAGATAAGGTAACTCTTAAAGTTTAACAAATAGAAATAATTTCTTGGCAGCCTCCTACAGTTACATAAAGCTGCTAATACTTTTATTCATTTGGTAATTAAATACTGCACTGGCTAGAGCGAAATTCCCGGTGTCCTGCAATTTGAATTAGAATTACAAGTAGGTACGTAAACTGAACTGTTATTTTTATACGCTACTAAGTACAAACACGTGTCTACATCGCAACACAGTCAATATAATAAGTATATTTTTGTGCTCATATGAATCTGTTCCAAATATGGAGGATATTCGATCTGTTACAAGTACAACGTAACACACACGTCATGAAAGTTTAAAAACTGATTATGCGGAACATTATTTTTTTGTTTTACTAATATGTACCAACTTTTATACTATTTATTACTCACAACATAATTTGTTTGGCAATTACTTGAAATGCATTGCGTGCTGTAGGTACTTGTTACATACATCGCTTATCTAAGTCCGTCTCGTAATAGTTCCTTCCTGGTGGGTAATTATTTTATCTTCAATGAGCGTAGAAAATGGTCTAAAACTTTCCTTTATCAATATATGCAGGATAATTATACGATAAGTGCATAACTATAATACGCCTAATAGAAATAACTGAATATACAAATTGAAGTATATATGGCTATATCTCTGCACTATGCCTCGAAAAAGTAAAATATTTACGAATTGAGTACTTCTACAGATTATACTATAATTATATTTAAAGAAGGCATCGCAATTATAAAATATTTCCTATTAGAATGAATTTTGTTTCTTTACCTACTTAAATAGATATAAAAGGAAATATGCTTAAAAGTAAATATATAAATGTGACAGGTATATTTTAAGGAATCAAATTCAAAATCTAAGTATGGGTCTAAGTTATCCCATTCGATGCTGAATAAATAAAAATCTTTTCGATCGTAATACCATGTATGGAACTTGTTACGTTATGTTATTCGTAACATTTAGCATTTAAAAAATGCGGACAGAGATTGACTTAAAGCGGAAGCAATATACATAACCATGTATCTACATTCTTTAAAATGAATTATATAGACACCTGGTGGTGGTGTGAGAGTCCACGGTCGTTTCCATTTGCAGTTGCAGGCGGAGCGATGTTTGCATCATTGCACAAGCACTTTCACCACTCCTCGCGCTAACGAGAACCGCAAACGGGGTGCCGTGACGCCGTGACGCATTGTAAGTTACGTATTGCCTATTGACAACCGATGTTTTTAACCGTGTCTATTGTCTGGAACGGCCCCAAGACGAAAGCTGTCCTAAGAAGACAAATCGTCTTGGAAAACTGTTGACAGAACTCCATCTGTTTAATATTTTTTAATTTTTACGCAATGTCTTTACGTAATAAATGTAAGCAGATGCAACTGTAGATTCTATCGATAAGGTAGAGTCGTTAAAGTAGGTACGAACAAATATAAAAAGAGGTTGTCTTAAGAAGTATTGCTGTAGATTATCTTATACATCTTAGTATATCTACGAAAAATTACTATTCCGGACTCTTTTCATAAGTAAAGAAAGCAGAAAATATATTTGTGATAACATCCGAACATCTTAACAATAAGTAAATAATATATTTTTTATATATGTCACCTTTATTAAATTAAATTTAGACATCATGATAACAATCAGTAATAAGCACAAACTACTGCCCCCACTCCCCTCAACATTTCAGAAATACGAGGATCTTATATTAATTAATTTCACCGATGACCATTTTAATATTCCAAGAAGATCTTATTAATCCAGCCCTATTCATGTCCATGCACATGAAATTTAAAGGGCCAGAATTGCCTACAAATTAGACAATTAATAAAATAAATTGTCGGAGACCCAAAGGACCGTTTAAAAACATCCGTACTAAAGTAGCATAAGTAGAGTATAGTCCAGGCCAGCCCTCGTTTAGGGTAAATCAGTGTTTAGCAGTGGTAGATAAAATAGATGGTAACCATGCACTTTTTCTGCCCAAAGTTAATTATAACTATCGCAATGTGTAAGTACCTATTCATAATTTCGTACAATTTCCTCCAGTTACTATTATATAAACGCATAAACATATAAACGCCTGCAATTACTACCTACATTACTCATAAACGCCTACAATGACGGCGAAAATGTCGTAAATATCAATCCTCTTCCAATCAACCTTTTGTTGCGGATTACTTTTTATTACCATTTAGACCATGTACCACTTAATAAAGAAAAAAGAGGACAGCGACAGTCCATTATGATACGTATTATTGTGTAGTATTTTTACCTTTTAAATCGTATAATTGGGTATTCGTAGGAATTTCGTAAGCTTAAATTTGAGATTTATAGATACAACCTAATTGTAGAGTTTTATAAACGAATAATTGTTATTATACTTGTAAATAAACGTGGTAGAGCCGATCGTGGTATGGTCCGGAGGTACTACCGCCATATTCAATTCTGTTTCTGCTGTAAAACGATATTTTCAAGCACTACTGTATATTTCTTATATACTTAATATGCAATATACAATCATAGTTTTATTTGAATATGAAGCTCATTATATCATTTTCAACACAGCATGCTATTGCCATCTATCTTGTTACCGAGTTTTAACACTTATCTAGACAGCGCCATCTTTACAAATGTATTAATTACAGGACATTGCCACTAGATGGGGCTGCTTGTCCAATACTCCTTTCATCTTATTCTCTAAAAATAACACTAGAGTTCGTTCGAAGCGCTATATTTAGTTTTTAGACATTTGACAAAAAAGATGGCAGCGATTGCCGACTGCTGTCCTTCGGAATTATTGCGAAAATGGCGCATTATGTGATATTTTCACATAATTTATTAATTATAAGTGAAAAATTGTGTAGTGCTGCTTTGTGATAGTGTGTTATTTTACATGAATGACAGTGTTAATCGTGTGTAAATAGGACTTTGACTTTCTTCTGGATATTGGATTACACATAAAATAAAGGTATTTGAAGTCCTCCTACGCATAAAATATTATTTTACTGATGTTCTCCTTACTAATTCTGAGATTATCTCGTTTCTAATAAAGGGCCGTATTGTTTAGCACCATTACATAAGAATATATACGCACCATACGTTATGAGTATGGGTACTTTTATCCCAGGAACCGTCTATATTTTCGTTAGCAAGTATTTCGTGGAATTTTAGTACGTGCTCTCGTATATGCAGCGGCATTCATGGTCGTTAGAGTTAGTGGGTGCTTCGCTTAAGCTCATGACATCAGCAGGCCATACTTCTGCTGTAAACATTTAGCATCGAAAGGCGTGATTCACCGCGCTATATCGCCTTCTCAGAGACATTCATTCAGTAAAAATATTATGACAAGTGACTAAAAACATCTGTTAAATATTCATTATAATATGCAACATATTTTAATATATCTGTAATGATCTTAAAAGTCTAAGTTTTAAAATAATAATTACACATAAAACCTATGAAATTGAAACCAGTAAAATTTTAAATATATACATATTCAAAATAACTTACTCATTGAATGTATTCATGCTGTAGCTGTATGCTTAATTCTCATTGCTATAACTAATTACTGACCAATTATTATTAGTCTCAACCATTATTTACATGCATATATAACTTTTGTGGTTTACCTGCAATAGTATAAATTAACAAGTTTTTCTGCCCAATTAAACAATATTGACATTTTGTTGTTTGAAATAGAAAATGTAAGTAAGCAAGAACCATGGTTTCAAAAATTGTGCTGTATAATATTATTCAAATTGTTTTAAAAAAATGTCTATTGATGTTTTATTTTATAAATCCTGCAGAATTTGATTTTGATGTCTTAAAATGATTATATTCCTTTCATAAAAATCAAATATAAAATTCACCCTGGTTTATTAGAACATCCATGAAATTTTACATAAACAGCAAAGCTACAGTAGTACCCGAAGCAGTTGCATAGGTACTATACCAAAAATCATATATCGGTTTAGAAAGTGGTGATATTTTATTGACTAAGACAAACCAAGTCGTCTGGAGATGAATTGTGCTGCTCCCTGTAGGAATTATATTGCAGTAAAAAATTGTCTCATAGAAAGTAATGATGTGTGTAAACAATTCATGTAAAATAATTGTTTTAGAAGTGTTTAAATTTTCAAATGAATATTTTATAGGTATGACTTATGTATATTTAATATCTTAAATTACTTGTGTAGTATATAAAATTGATCTCATAAAAAAAAACAATTTAGATTGTTTACAATTTATTTCAAAGAGCTTTAATTAATTTCGAAATTAAGCAATCAAAACAGCTTTCATAACATAACTATTGAATCCTTATAAAGATGATTTTTCTGATCTTTACATACATATGGTTAATAACTGGGTCTCATCATTGTATAAATATGTATGTGCATGTATTATGCTTAGTCTGTTTCCTTTCGATAATGACTAATTGCAACTTGTTTATTTCATCCTCATAAATATAGATTGGATACACTGCCTATATTAATTGACTTTTGTTGCTTTTACTGAAGGATTTTACAGCAATAATATAAAGCATTCATATAATACATTATTGTTCTGAAAGTATATAGATACCAAATAATTAATGTAAAAGTAATAATTCAGCTAAATCTAATCTAAATGCAACTTCAGTCCATAACTAATAATAAATTAACATTTGAGCTTTTCCTGGTAGCATACTAATTTTGTTAGCAAAGTTATTGTGACACACATAAATAATTAGGCCAAGTTGATTCAGTTTATGAGTAGTACGTAGTTCAGTTTAAAAATTCAATATTCTTAAATAAAACTTTTATTAATGTTCTGTAAAAAAAATTCTTGCTTTATATTTTTATTCAAAAAGGAAATCATGTTGGTGAAGAATGAGTTAAATCAGTGGTACATTTTCTACGTTACTTTGTCAAGTTAATTCTCATCTCCATAAATATAAGTTTTAACATATTTTTTCCTAGACTTTTTTAATTAGAGGAATTCATAATGCTTAATAATGAAATAATTAAACATATAAGGATTGTGATAAAACAATACTGTATCATTATCCTTATATGTTTAATTATTACTGTGACCTGTGTGCAAAGTAATATTTTTTTTACTTTAGCAGGTCAAGTCAAGGATTGTCACACTGATCTGCCCATGTTTATATAGACAATTGTATATATATGTAGTAAAATTATACAATAATGTGACATTCAATTTTATGCAAATAAATTTAAAAACAAATTTATGTCATGTATTTTTATGTCATGTAGTACTGACAGTAGGTAATTGGTACTTATACACATATTGCAATTAATGGGAACAACAGTATGTATTTTCCAGAATCACAAGGTATAATATCCCACGCCTCGTATGAAACCGCGTTTAATGTTATTTCCGTGAACTTAGGCCATGTACACATTAAATAAATAATTAATTTTTATAAATCGCTGTGCGAGCGTATAGTTTGTGGACAATTTGTATAATTTGTTACTTCTTAATAACATTCGACTAAAAAGAGAACGTCGTAATTCTTTTTTCTTTTTAATGCCTTGGTACACTTACAGCTTTTGTAGTGCCTTGATATATATTCCTTTTGAACGACGTCAATATTAAGGAAGAAAACCATCCGATTAATATTACGACTTCTTCAAAATTTATTTTATCATTTGTGGGTATAATTCATGGTGTTACATCGGTAAAGCTTTAAAACGTTCCGTGTTTTTTGAAGGAGGTTACGTGTGTCCAATTTTTTGGTTTAAGGTAATACAACAAACTATGTCGTTTTACTTATTAATTTATCTATAATTTAATTACGATTTTTTTTTTTATTTAAGAACTTAAGCAGTCGAATAGTACGTATACTAGTATAAAACATTGTCCTTTTCAAAAAATAATTTTAAATACGACGAATAGAAAAAGATCGATGACACAAGTTCCCAAAATGGTTGTAGCCATGCCTTTATCCATAGATAAAAAACTGTATTATTTATTAATGGGTAGCCGGACGAATGTTAAACGTTTTATTTGATCTATCAACTACTTTAAAAACGGCCGTGCGGTTACATTTGCGGTCAAAAATATACGCGTAAGTCGTTGAGTCTGAAACTGCTTAATCTGGCCACGGCCTTACTGCGGTGGAGCCACAACACCCAACAGATTAGAGTTGGTGGCTTGTTTACCGGTTCCAATTTCACGGATTTCCTCATTGCGATTCGGTTTCTCAAGTCAATGCACTACCGTCAGAATTCGAAATGCAGAACAGATCAAAAGAGTAGTCTCTGGCACCATTGCGATTAATGTAGCCAACAGATATTAGAAGCACTCAATGAAAACGCAGTGATTGTAAACAATACATTCGTAGTATGTTATGATAAGGCAGATGCGTTGAATGAAAAGTATATTTTTAAATCAATGCATCCGCGTGTTTAAAAGAAACTAATTGCTATACACGCGAACACGGCCTGCCTTGTTTTAATTGAGTCTAATTCTTTTTAAATAATAAGTAAGGCATTATTTTGTATTATTCAATACAAACATAATTTATTATCATATAGAAATGGCCTCGAAGTTGTCCATTACTTCCTTATTTCAAGTCGAGCCAAGCAACCAATTAAGTGGAGGATCATTTGAAGTTATGTCTTACAAGTCCCATTAACTTGTGAAAATAACTGTTAGAGATGATTTTTGTACCTGTATAGTCTACTTCTATAACTAATTCTATATGTAATGATATATATGATTGGTTATATTAGGTTGGAAAATAAAAGGAAATATAAACCAAACCGAAATGGAGTGGTAGCGCCCTGCAGGCGAGTGAGCCCAATTCATGTAAATTTAATAGTTAACATATAATGTGTGCAGAGATAATTGTAATCAAACATGTCTATTTTCTGCTTTGCCCAATAGCTGATATATATTGTCTCTACAGTATGAAACCACACCTTCTATATTTTTCGACATTTCGAAGATTTACCAAGTGAATGATGGTTTAAGTCCGGTACAAACTATCGCCTCAGACATTTATTTCGTCTTTCACGATTAAGAATTGATATTTCTTTGGTTTTCCTATTAAATTACCGTAATAACCGTTACCGTACGTTAATTTACCGTAGTTCGAGCTTTTTTATCAGATTAAAGTAGCAAACGAGCATGCAGTCCACATGATGGTAAGTGGTTACTGCCGCCCATGGACATCTGCAAACAACTTCACGTAGAACAGAGGTCCCATGTGAAGTCACTCTGTGAGTCTAAAGGATTGAGATGGTCACCTCATATATAAATGAGCCGGTGTCCATTAAATTATACAGTATTGGAGATTAAAGGTCGTTTAATATAATCAAAACAATAACCCATACAAAATGTGTTTTGGCGATAAGTCACGTTTTAACAATGCGAACTTGTAAATCAAATGTTCTTGTCTTACGTCTTCGTCCGTACGGTGTATAAAATTTAATTGTAAGTTTATTTTATACTTACCTATTTTGTAGTTGGTAGCTTTAATAATGTCTAAAAATTTAATACTCGGACACTTTCTTCAAGTTTCGTTCCGAGCGGACGTCACTATACGGATTTTAAAACCTTCGAAAAACAATTAAATTGAACAATAATACTGCTTGAGGATTCATGTCGTAAAAGTAATATTAAAGATAGAACTTTCTTTATCCTAGGCTTATGTGAAAATGAAAACAAGGAACGATTATTGTAGGGTTAATGATCGCAAAGTTATATTTTTATAGCACACCTACAGTCTGTAGTGGTTCGTTTGATTATCATACGATATATTTGCAAGTAATTAAATATATATTAAAACCCTGTGTGTGACGATCTTAAAAAACGCAGTATCGTACTATAGGCAAACCATCACGGAGTAATATATGTACTTGTATAGATCAGTTCGGCAACGCGGGCTGCAAGTGGCCCGCGACTCTATTTTTGCGCCCCGCAGGTCCTAGAATTCATTGTGGCCTTTCTGATAAAAAAAATGACGACTGTGTTTTTTCATCGACTAAATACAGAAACCAATTACTCGTGAATGCGGCTCGGCCCTCCTTTACCTCATTTAAGTACCATGTGGCCCGCGTTTCCAAAAAGGTTGCCGACCCCTGGTATGGATGTTACCTCCGTACTTTAACTACTATCAGTTATAAGTTTACTTGTAACGGCTATGAGATGATATTTTGTGTGGCTGTTACCAAAATAGATTTAATTAAAGCTTGAGACTGCTTGAGACTATTAATGATATCTGTCTTTGTATAAAAAAAATCTCCCCAATAAATAATATTGAATGTAAAAAAACGATGACGATAAAATGACATTTGTCATTTACTAATTAAGTTTCTAGAAAGATTCTGTGGAGGCATTCAAACCGACAAAAGATTATTTAGCTGCACAATTTTTTTTGCTATTGATTCGATCAATTTATAATCCTCCATTGATTCGTCAAAGTTTTATAAGAAATTTATGAAAAATAATCATTATAGGTAGTTCTTATTTATTTTAGTGATGTCAGTTGACCAGATATGATATTAAATAACTTCCACTCAGACATCACCGTTTGTTAAATCTGACGAATTATATCTCTAGATGTGTGGCTCTAACTATTAATTATGCTCATTATTGCTACTTGCTGTATTGGCTGGGTTCCAATCAACACTACACTGTCTCAGTATTGATAAGACATGTCATTTGGTTTATGTACATTTCCAATGTTATTGTAATACTAGGTTTAAAGTCTATTGAGTTTGTAACAACGTACAACATATAAATACATATAGTGTACCTAGGGATATTGCAGAAGAGACGCTTTAGTTTTGCCCATTGACAATCACATGACATAATAACTTAATTGCACGGCTTTAATTTTATTCATCTATATCGCGATTTGTTGTGGAGTGTGAACGATTTTGTTGTGGAACTGTGGGGGAATATCATTAAGGCTCGATATAAAGTTATGTGATGTGTATTTTAACACTTTTATTCTAACAAACTGTTGTTAAACACTACAGGAATCCTTGTGTACATTCCGTACATTTCCAAATGACGGCCGCTTCGGTCAAGTGATCAAGTCGCGCAGCTCATTTGGACGGATTTTAAGCATTTGTTTACTGTAATTTTGTGTCGGTTGCCAAATCATTCTGAGACTGCGAGTTGTTGATTTTGTATTGGTAGTACACTAACGAGCGAAGTGCGTCGCATACATCAGAATAACATTTTATGCATTTCCTCAAATTGCTTGTTCACTCGGTCACTAAATACATTTAAAACTAACTACATTTGTATATTCACACTTATTACTGGGTAAGGTCACATTAGGTCGCGTACATGTAAGGAGGGGTGTTGTAAACTAAATTTAGTTAAGTCACACTAAATTTAGTTTACAATCGTAATTTAGGGCATTATGCAGAGTTGAGTCACTAGTGTGGAATTATGTTTTATTTCTGTTACATTCATCGGTTCCAAGTCTTAGATTCTTTGCCAAATTATAAAGTTTTTACGACAAAAATATGCATAAAACTGCGTGCGTCATTTCGATGAAGTCCGTACTGTCAGTAAATTTTTGTGCCGCATAAGGCCGTAGAGGTTACTTTTTGTAAATAATAACATTTTAAAATTGTTTATATATTATGTCCCTGTTAAAGATCATTGTTTTAACCAAAGACTAGTGACGTACTGGAGAAAACATTGTTTGATTAAATGAAAAATAAAATAACTTACAGGATGGTAAATATACTTATAGTTATATATTATGTATAAGTTTTGTTAAACATAACAGCGGCGAAATGAAAGTTGATTATAAGTGTAGATTTAAGATTCTATGTTGAGTAACATATGTCAAAATAAGAATATTTAATAAAATGAGACGTGGGGTAGGTGTATTTATTTTGTAGGATTCGTAGGCGAAGTGCGAATAGTTGATTGGAGGTTATTCAACTGGTGAGTGGACCGAAATAGCGCGATCACTCGTGGCATCTCCGCTCGCTCCGTGCGTGCACCACCGATGACGAGTGCCGCCGGCCCTGGGACACGTCGTGCTTCCGGGATACGGTGACGGCCAACTTCGAAATTGTATTGTACCCCGCTACCGTCGTTTGAATGGTGTTAGTTAGAAACCGAACAGTTTTCGGACGATATTTATAGACCTTGTTGCATTATCTTCCCGTGTCATATGGATTCCAATCGATCGAACAAACAAAAATTTTCGTGTTTCTTAGTGGCAACACACTTTAATACCTGACTTAAATATTTACTATCTGAATAAAATCTTGATATCATAGCTACATTATGATTCCAAGTGATATTGAAACGTCTCATAAACATGATTCGTGATTGTTGGTAATGTCTTGCGAAACCGAATTCTCGATAATAAAATGGTACGTGGGCTGATGTATCAACACGTGACGTCACGATTTTGATGTGGAGATTTATGTCTTGTCTTTATGTTATTGCGTCGGTCGGTGCCGGGCGGGGACGGCGGCGTCGCGGCTGCGGCGGATCCCGCACGGTACATCGAATCGGGATATTTATAGAGGCGCCGAGACGCCGGCCCCACACTATCCCCGCACGTTAATTGGCTACTTGCGCCGCATTTTTCTGGACGTGACCGTTCACACGACGCCAATGCCATTGGGACGGCCCCGGCGACCGACAAACATTGACACCTATGTACTGGCCTACATACAACGACGGTTAACTCGGTGACATTACGAGAGTATACTCGTGTTACACGTACAAATAATTCCCGATGACAGTTCAAGATGACTGCGGAACTCGCAACGCTATATACATATTCAGAGAAAGCGCGTCGAGAACTCTTCAGCATTGTAAATTACTGCGGCAAAATCTCCGCTGTTCGATGCCTAGTTAATAATACTGAAATTATCATTGTTGCAGGATTGCTTGTGACCGTTGGTAATTGGATTTCCAATTATTTTATGTGTAAAACTTTTAAAGCAAGAGCTTTGAAGCCAAGCGTCAAAAGACCTCATTAAAATTTCTTACTAGAAATGTTAAGATTTTTCTTTCTTTAAAACTCGAACGCTTTTAGATGAATGCTTGGCAGAAATAAGGTTAACGATGGAGTGGATATTAGTGTTTGCGAACAAGCAACGTGCGTAGAACTGCGTCGAAATGGGAATCCTCCGCCACCTACGACGAATGCGCCATTTACACGGGTAACCGACCGCCCCACTTCTGCGCCAACACCTATTTTGTTTTTATTGCGGTTCGTTTACCAACCAACACATGATCACGGATCACGCTGTGAACGACATGCGGATGTAACATGGAAGTTGGATCAGGACGTTAAAAAGTGATATTTACTATTGAACTGTGCCAGCAATCATATGCCTACTTAAACATCCGGTCGAAACTCGGTAGCATATGGCCACAAGCGGCATTTAGCAGCACGTGGATTATACAAACAAGATCGTTCATGTAAATTACATAATAATTAAAAGTTCTATTTATTATTCATTTATGTATTTAAAATTTACTATTACGTACATTAGTAACTACATTAATAATCATGAGATGAGAGGATAAGTTTGCATAGTTTACATGTACTTACGTAATTTATTACCGCTGTTTATGTTAAACAATTGGAAAACTAGGCTGAGCATGTCCTCATTTGTGGGGTGAGGTCTCTACCCTTCTCTGTCGCTAATCGGTATGACTGAGTGTCTCACTCAGGGTTTTGGCAATGGTGGGTACAGGTTTCGAATGTTTATACATATATATTTTTTAAGTAATTAGGCGGGGGCATTTCTTAACGCTGTTTTCTTCGCCGTTTAATGAAATCATAACTAATTTCTAATATGCACATAACTTCGAAGATTCAGAGGCCTATCCAAACTTTTAACTGTTAGATCAAGAGGTCAAATGCCGAGCCTCTAAGTTAGAACAGTATGCTGTGTAATAAAAGTCGCAGACTATATAGTAAACAAAAACATAGCATGAAGTTATTTTTGCTTTGAAATTCACAAAAGTCTGCGAATGTAACAAATTCTAGATTCAGTGTAGCGGCACTCTCGGCGCCCAATCATTGTTTAGCGTTTTGCCCACGTTAATTTGTTAAATTTAATTTCCTAGAATTTTCGATGTTATTGGACGATTTGGGTGTTAGATTAAAAATATATATTTTCTTAGCTTAACAGGCAAGGCATTTTATAAAATCTAGTTCTATTACCTCCATTTATTCAACATGTTTATTCTTAAGAATATAAATATTACTTTATGTTTTCTGAAATATTTTTCCTCTTATATACGATTTCTTAAGGGACGACATTCAGTCCAGTGGGTTGTATATAAGGACAATATTGTGTCCTTGAACGTTACATAACAAATAGGAAAGAGAATAATTACTAACAGATAAGTTTTCTATACTTAAAGTTTGAGGAAAGGAGTCTCATGAGTTATTCCGTTGCTCCTACCACATGTTCCATATCACAGGGTTTAGACTAGTAAACGCTTCCGTTAAGTAGGTAGTAAACAATTTCAAGCGAACAATGTTAACCCGTGGGCCATAAAACTTTTCAAGCGTATTTCGATTGATGCAAGTGTTTACGTCGAGCATTAAAAACAAATGTATGTATCCGATCTTATATGGCCATGAAATATCGCTGCAAATTGTAGCGAATAGTGCTGAAATTCGCTCAAGGCTGACTGACAGTTGTAGCGCCAAATTTATGTTTCTTTGCCCTGGAATATTGCTGCGGTCATTAAATCGAATTGGTGCGACAGGACCATTACTTACATATTTGAAAATTAAAATGAAAAAACGTAAAATTTTTAGAATATTGTACAGAAATAACTAGATCCAGGTTACTTCGGTAAGATAGTCGGTATTTTTAAAAAACCAACGGATAGTCCAGTCACTCCAGTATTTGCAAAAATTTGGATAATTAGAAATTGGTTATGTTATTTAGTTACTCCATATTTGTTTATGGACGGTGTTCCCGAGGGTTAACAAGTATGAAGCGAGTTGCCCTTGCACTCACGATAATGATAACAAACAGGCTACTTTGGGTGTGAATTATGTGTTAAACATATTAACAATAACAAGCTTGTGAACTTATTTTATTTATATATACTTTTTCAATATATTTCGTGGCAATGATACATGATTTAGTTGGATAGTCATTATCACACCATTAATCATATATGCTTACTTGTTATTATATATTAAAAACCAATTTGTTATCTGTAAATAATAATAGTGCCATTATAGTGCCATTTAAGCGCTACTTACTAGTAAACCCCAAGTATTGCGATTTCAAAAAATGTAAAATAAGATCTAAATAAGGATTCTATTAAAATGTTAATCAGTACAAACGAAGTTTATACTAAATTTATTTTTATTTAAAAAATATTCAGTTTATTAGTCATTTTTAATTTAGGATCCATTGTTATTTAGTGAATAAACGTCCTCGTTAGTTTTTAGATTCTGACGAAAGACGTTTTTGGGCGATTTTCCTGCACTGTTTTAGTTTATACTCAATATTAAATTAAATTATTTAGTATGATATTGACAATATATTTAACTAATAGACAATATTTCAGCATTTTGTACAATTTAAACTTAAAATTTAATAAACAGTAGTCATTTTTTATCGTCACTAATGGAAATTGATTAATGTGGAACTCGCGTGCCAATATAGTGAATTAGTTCTCTCGAGACTGTCCCAGCATTTACCGGAACATAACTGTTGTTACGGCGCTAACCGTGACGCACCCATTTACATGACAATACCGATTAATAGCTATCAATTGTTATTACTATTTCATTCTAATTAGCTTTTTTTTAACGTAATGAAAGTTTTATTGATATATTTCATGGTTGGGACCTTGACCCGTTTTGATCTTAACGCTTCGAAGTTGTTTGAACTCAGTCAAATGTGGTGATACAACAATCTTGTTAAGGCTGTCCATTATCACGTGAGGCTCGAAAGAAGGGGGAGAGGGGTCCAAAAATCATGAAATATCACAGGGGGTAGGGGGTGTATTAAAATATAAGGTTTCTTTATTTTTTCGGCAAACGCGCGATTCCAAAAACAATAACTTACAACCTTTCTGTCTACCTCTAGACTTTATTATTGTAGACATTAATTTTCCATAATAAAATTAGAGAATATCTGTGCTTTATCTATGCTTATTTTTTTATTTAAAAAAATATGATTATTTATACATACAAAAAGTATTAAACCTAACCATATATCTCAAAGGGGGAGAGGGGGTTAAAATACAAAACA
>DWNE01001272.1:0-22755 GCA_018249875.1 Cecropterus toxeus | reverse complement strand
TTTTTCATCATATTTTGTAATGATCTGTATTTTTGACGCTGTAATTAGTGACGAATGAAATAAAACAATACATAAGAAAATTCTTAATCATTATTTTATTTGGAGAAATAAAACTTCTTCATTTTCATGTCTTCGATTAAAATAAAAAAAATCTTAATTTTGAAAGACTTCAGTTCAAATAAAAAAAAAACATAACAGGTAATCGCGTTATAAGCCTATTCCCGATTTAATTATATTAATTACAACTTTATTACAATTTTAATGATAATTACCTTATATTACGATACATTAACGAAGCCATTAAATCGAAATGAAAACATTTTCACTCATATTGCACAGTAGAGTACCATAAATAGAATTAATTTATCTCCATAATTCTAATTCGTTTAATAATAAAATTAATTTCCAATATTTAAACTAAAATTCATTTGGAAATCGGAATGTTTGAGTATTTCGCTAAAACAATAACAATTTGTCATGAAAAACAATTAATGAGTCTTCAGTAAAAAGGGCATAAGTGAAAATATATAAGAAACTCAACATAATTTTAGTTACGCTCTTATTTATTTTGTGTATCACAATTCTAGAATATGACGACTTTTTTGTTGTTTTATAAAATATGAAATTTTACTAAAGGAATATGATACGTTTATTTATACTCCTTTTCACTGAACTTTTGTAACAAAAAACATATTTTCAATGGCCCAAGATTAAACAAAATTTCTAGTCATTATAAAGAATCTTAGGTAAAAATCTTCAAGTAGATTTCTTAACTCATTTATTTACTCAATACGTAAAAATCAAATACTTAACAACCAAATATCATAAAACAATTTTTCGGAATGTATAACAAAAACTGAGCATTCGAGAAGTTCGTAACTAGCAAAAAATATTTACAATTGAAATCTTATTTCGAATAATTAGATTAATATACAGTACTTAACTATAATTTACAAGAATAAAGACTTATACTAAATACAGTCGTGTATTATTTTACAATAATTTACAGAAAGCTTACACTAAAACATTAAAATGATATGCAAGAAGCTATGTCAAATAGCTAAACGGTCACAGCTTATTATAAATTTGTAGAACGCAATTTTTATTTACTGGTACATATTTTTATAACGGAATGTTTTGAATTTTTATTGCATAATCTATTCTCTATATTTGTACATAATAAGTGTGTTTTGTTTTAAGTAGAATTCGGTCAAATTGAAAATATTATGCATTAAAATTTTGTGAATGGAAAAGTTGCCAGTTTTTGCCACTAATAGCGCCACTGTCGTATATGCTATGTAGTAAAGTAGAATAATATTAATGTTTTGTTATTTTTTAACAGAAGTCTTATTAACCCACATGCTATATGGTAAAGCACGTATCACACAGTAGAAAAAAAAGGACCCAAATCAAAATTCCTCCCAAAACGAATAATGTAGACTATTGTCAAGTCAATTAAAAATTGATGATCTCGTGCTAGAAAAGGACAAATATAAATGTTACGTGTTTATTTAAATGTTTAATTTGATTGTTGGATTCAGATGTCTGGGTGTTTTCGTCGTTGTGTGTTTCCATTGCACCCACGACACAGGAGAAAATCCTAGTGTAGAGTGTAGAAAGCTTTTTTACGTATCTTTAAAAACTGCAGGATTAAAGTAAAGGCGACAATTTTGTTATTTCGACTAAACCCAAATTTCGTATTAGGTCCTTTTTATTTTACCATGCGATATATACAGTGTCTATATTTTCAAATAACCTTTCATATCATGTGTTCTGCTATACACATATTTAGAATATTGTGAAATGTTAAGGTAGCTTCTATACATGTAAACTTATGGAGCTGTATATTTTTGTATAGCCAGCCGATTATTACATAGTGTTTCATACTCCAATTACTAACAATTTTTCGTAAATTGTCATTGTAATTGCACATTGAAAAGTATTAACCTACTCTGTACAATTTTACTGTTGTAATTTTGCTATATATTAAGATTGTTTAGTCTCTTGTTTTTTAAACCTAAACACGTCGATCAAATACCGTAAGCACCAACTGTTTGGCACATATTCTGTACAAAAACGGTACATTTACAGTAAATAAAACATTCAAAAACGGTAATTCTCCAATTTAAATTCAGTGAGTGTTATAGCTATCCGAAGTCTTCAACCGTATACCAAATGTTGATTGGGAAAATAATTCCTTACATCTAAAAATTTGAGCCCATTATTAATTCAGGCAATTTGCCGAACCCAGCATGCGTCTCTAGTATAACAATAATATAAATGCACCGAGGATAACAACGAAATACAAGAAATAACAAAAATGGACGCCAGTCGTCAAATTTATAGGTTTCAAATCCATTTATAAACGTGGCTATGAACTGGCGGAATACCAGTTAGTATTTGGTGGAGCTGACTTATCTACGGGTTGATGGGAATGAGGCGCATGCGCAGAATGGGGTTGTGGGTGATAAAGATGGAAGGTGGATGGTGGATGGAAAAACTGGGACTGGTCTAACGAAGACGCGTAGTCTAGAGCACCGGGTACCGCTGAATACGCCTGTGGTTTCAGTGGCAACGGCGCTTCACCCAAGTACGAATGTCTGATCGCTTCCGAATAAGCGCTATTGTCATACGACAATGCGTACTGTTGCTTGTCCCTCGGGGATACGGACCCAGGAGGGGTCATCGCTGAATGGTAATCAGCGTATCCTCCATAAGCTAGAGAGCCGATATCAGTTCCTTTGTGACCTAATTGCTCACTGTAACCGGAACCCTCGCTCCCCGGTGGAGTCGGTAAGGGACCAGATTGCCCGTCATTTGAGTAATATCCACTGCGTCCATCTCCTAGGAAGTTACTTCTGATGACGCTTTCTCTGTTTGCGTACAACTGTCTCAACAACGCTGACGCAGGCGTTGACGTGTGGTTACCAGGTATCTGTCTGTTTAAATGGTTCAAGTGATGGTTCTGGGTCCCGATCCACTGTATTGTTGATTTCTGCTGCTGTTGTTTGAGTAATGCGTCCGTCGAGAAATCCGTAGGTCGATGGGCGATTTCCTTACCGTCCAAAGAGGGCAAATGCTTGGACATAGCATTCTCTAAATCTCTAACAGATGTCGCGTCCGTGGCTCCCTCAGGGATGGCTAAGTTTGTTTTGGACATGTCCCGTTCAGCGGGGGATATGGCAGCTCCAGGGTTTGAAGAACTCTTTCGTCTCTCCTCGTCCCTGTCTGTTTCTTCCTCACAGTCTGTCGTGTGCTTCCGTTTCTTTAGTCTTCTGGCAGGCATGGGAGAAGTTCTCTCGGAGTTAGTGTTGAGGGGTATTGGTTGAGTGTCGTTTAGTCTCGTCAGATGGGTACCGTCTGAGGAAGCTACTGGCGCTGAAGATGCTGAATCGTTGTTACTTGGAGGTTCAGTTCTCTCCGCGTTATGTCGAGAAGGCGGAGGAGGGCCACCAGACGTGTCAGCATCAGGCGGACCATTCTCTGGATCTCCTGTTGTCTCTTCTCGTTTCACTCCTTGAACGCTTTCTTCGAGCTGACAGCAATCCATAACAGTATTTGGATACTCTCGACCACTGTGAACAAAATTCTTTTTAAAAATTTATCCGATATGAAGTGAAATAATTACTGTGGTGATCCAAGATTAGGAATCAGTTAATTGAAATGAATTATTAAATATTTATTAACACACAACTACCTTTAGTTGTTGGCAAAACAACCCTATTTAGGAGTGCAATATATCCATATCAGCGTCAATAGGCCGAATGGGCCCTAACTTCTGAATGACATGAAATGATAATACTTCTTCCGTTTTATTTTATATCATACATACTTTATGTCAGTACTCACCTGATGACATAGTTGACGCAGATAATGTTCTGCTCTTCGGCATTCTTCGAGGAGCACACGACGGTAGCACAGGTCTGCATCCAGGTGTAACCACCCAGTTTGTTCATCAGCCTGTAGTAGTGTGTTAGGACCTGGCCTTTGTTCATTACTGAAACAAGAGATGACGCAGATTAGATTTGTTTATTTGTTCGATATACCTCATTAGTCTTGTTATCTTGCTTCATCAACTACAAAGTAACTTTTGATCATCCATTTAACTGACACTATTACAAGAGGATTTTCCGTTGACCACTTAAACTTTAAAAATACTTTAAATAGTCAAAATATTCAGGAACGTTTCAGTATAATTAAACTTTACTTGTAATTTTCTTTATCAAGAATATATTTTTGAGCCTGAACGTTGTTTCTTTGGTTCATGCCGCTTAGATAACTAAGGAAGGTAGAAAACCTATGTCAAGCAGGACTTATTTGTAGGTATTAATATGCAATTAATTTTATCGATAGAATAGATGATTGCATTAACAGGCCTTAGGTTAGACAAAGGACGGGCGTGACCTTGAATTACCGTTCAAATCGGCCTGATGACGGTATTATTCAAATCGATAGCTTATTTTTCTAATACGTCGATAGCCGTAGGTATTATATTCAAACATAAATGACATCGCGATCTACACGTGTATTGTTGTACGTGAGTCATTAAGACTGACTCGGTTTTTGGTTTTGTTGTTTTATTGTGTATTGTGACCGATGCCTTCAATAATTAGCTATGCACTTGGAGTTGCGCCAAAAAGTGAAACTCGAAGTGTCTGCTGACTGCCTAATCATTGTTGTTATGTCGCCGTGTGGTGGTAAATTCCTTAAAAACAGCGTGACAATCAAGGAAATTTTCGCATATTTTTATAACGCTGCTTGAACCGGCTACAAAACGATTTGAAATTTGTCGCATTTTATAATCTCGTCTCTTTTTTCAATGTGTAATGAAATTCCATTAAAAGTCAATCCTGGTGGATTGATCTAAGAATCCAGTTACCGAATTGTTTATATGACCTTGACACAATTAAGATAATTTAGTAGCAACTAGGTATGTTGCATTTGGTCAGTAATAGTTTAATCAAAGTACCTAAATTATCAGATGTATGAAGTAAGCAATTTACTTTTGAGCTTAATTGTTTGATTTACAAAAAAGTATGATGCAAATACCTCGTTGCATCGTAATAATGACTTAAAACTCCGACTGACTTGAATATTTAAAATTGGTACCTTATATTTAAAATATAAATTTGTAAGTATTCTTATTGGAAAATGTTTGGCTTCTATTTTGAATACAAATTTATCAACAGTAATGATAATTGTTATAAATAGCTGTCATTGACCATTAATAAAACAAAAAAGTCGTCAAAAATACCGTACCTAAATATAAATTTGAAATTAAATTAACAATATCAACATCCTTTTAGTAATGTCTTAAAAACAGACGTGAAACGTTCAGAAGCAGCTTTAAATTTCAAGCAAGGATCAATGCCGGAACTTTTAAGTATAATCATCTAATTTTATTGCCTCAGACAAATTTTGTTATACGATCACATGTAGGTATGTATCAGATATCCTAACCGCGTATACGGTTGTAACCAAATTACCCGCTTTCTAGTGAACACCCGGAGGTTTATGTAAATACCCACAATTGTTATTCCGCTCCCGGATTGACCACATTTGACCGGCATCTGTATAGACATTGTGCATTTTAAATTCAAATTAATGGTCTCGTAAAGCTATCAAGTACTCAGGTGCCAGTGAAAAAGTTTACTATATGACGTTCGTTAATCGTGATTCGAGTAACAATGCGGCCGCCATCTTGTTTACTTTGTACTGTTACGCAAGATGGCCTTCGTTTTCAGTTTTGTGTGATTCAACCCCTATTTGTAAATCTCATGAATAAACTAAAACCCATGAGTCAACTGATGACCCGGACACATAATTTCAAACGTAATTGAGTAAGTGACAATGATTCATGTATTTTTTCGGAAATTTAAAATAAAACAATCATATTTTTGTTGAAGGCAGGAAACTGCTAAAAAATTACGAGATTAAAAAACATTGTAACTATCGTACCTAAATGTTTTTTTTTTTCATTAAGCAGGAATTCAATTATATACTAAAACTTCGTATTGTCTTTTTTTTTCTATCATAATAAGGTAGAATTTTAAATGCGAATGATTTCATTCATTTAGGATTTAAATATCAAAAAAATCCCAAATTAAGCCTCAATTGGCTAAAATTCATAAATCTAAATTTCAAAAATGAAGTCATTCGTAAATGAAGTCTTGAAAATATAAACATTGAACAATTTTAAATTAATACAAATCCTACGTCGGTAAAAGAAATAGCGTAGCAAGGCGCAACCCATCCTGAGGACATTAAGGCCGACATTTCCCACGTACAGCCAGGGAAAGGAAACGAAATGATGGCAAGAGTTATTATTATTCAAATCACAACCAAGCCGGTATGGCGCTAGGCCTAAATTGTATTCTTGTGACGAATACTCGGAAAATAATGATATCGCCTACTGTCTGGACTTGGATGAAGATGTTTCGGCGTTTTTGCCTTTTGTTAAATAAAATAATTGTACCTACTTGATGTTTTTTCTACCAAATCTAGGATCATAAAATCGTAACTTCACTTTGCATACAAATTTCTTCGTCATGAGCTTGCAATTCGACAAAAAATTTACATATACGTAAATGAGTTTGAAATTTTGGTTAAATTGGTTGAATTTCTGGCAATATTGATTCTCTACATTTTGTCAAATAGTATTTGAAATGAATAGACGCCAAAGATTCTAGGTTTGATTCTTAGCCATTTATATTTATATCACACAAAAATGATGAAATGAGATTTCTGGAAGGTGCGGACTTATGTAGGCAACCGTAACTCAAAATTATATTGCGGAGATATACTTAACGATAAAAAAAACCTACAAATAAAAATTACGGTCAATTAACAGACCTAATGGACTTTTAAGTCCAGTTATTTCTAATTCTGATCTTGAGCCATAACAAAAACATCCGGCTCGAAGCGTTTCGCTCCACAAAATCTCCCGATTGTTCGATCTCATATATTTTCCTCGTCGCCTTGGTCCGAGCCGTTGTCTTGACATGGATTTCTATATGTCACAAACTGAATACAAATTGGAGTTACGACATTTGCCACCGATGGATTTCACCGCACATAGTGGGTCATGGGTGGACACAGTTCGAAAACAATCGATTAAATCGATAAGTAAGGATAATTGAAGTTTTATTGGGTATGTACCCTAATTGTGGTCACTAACATGATTCATATTTAGGGCTATTTTGAAGTATTACGTATGAGGTATAATCGTCCTTTACTTTAGCCTTAAGTGTATTGACAGAGTCTTGGTCAGTAACATTACTATAGTACGGCATAAAAACCACCTATCAAGCAACGTCTGCAAATCACATACCACTAAAAGAACTAGGTATATTTTGCTACTTTTATATCACGAATGTACCTCGCAATAAGCATGTATATAATTGACTTTTTCCATTACCTTCAATTTGATTTGAAATTTAAGTATTATAAGGATATTATAAGGAATATGTAGAAAACACAAGTCGGTTCAGTACCTAAGCAGTTTGAGCTAAAATACAGTTATTTTAGCACATGTAAACGTAAGTAGTTGAATTAAGTTACGCGAATACGTCACTTTGTATTTTACAGTAACATAAATAGTAAATGCTGAATGCAAAAACACGTTGCAGAGCGAAATAAACAATCATCTGACTGATTTAATCTTTTCAGGTAAATGTAACGAGTTTCCATAATTTATTAAGAAATGGCACGAGTATCTTTAACCACGCTCGCTATCGAAGTTTTCCAAACATCTTGTAAATATAGGGAATCTTATACGAAACTAGGGATTTTTTTACGAGGCTTGCCACCAAACCTGGTGAAGCTGTAATGGTACAAAATTCGAAGAAAACAAACTAACCATAACAGGCGCTTTCCTATAATTCTATGATTACCTCGTCTAGTGGATCAGCTTTCTCTTCCCCAGTAAGCAAACTTGAGGAATCTCATTTTTCCAAAGAGACAAATTTGTAAAAAAGTGTGGTAAGGGAGAGAAAGTTATCCGCATTATAACTTAGTCCTTGCAATTAGCAAGGCATCTGTGGCTAACTTCAGTTAAGACTGAACTTGTCTTTGGTTATCAAAGATGTCCATGTGCGGCTGTGTCCACTTGCCATCAGGTGGATTGCGTGCTCGTTTTCTATTTCCATACAGTAAAAACAAAATCAACAATTACTTACAATCTACATGACATTTCCTAAGTTTGTTCGCGTCTTCTCCATGGCACAGCGCGTACAGATTCTTCCCCGTCAACTCGTCCGCCGTGTACCCTAGTAATTCTGATACCCTACTGAAAATAAAAATAATTAGGTTAGTAAATACGTTAAATAATAATATGAATGTAGAAACAAATCATATCATGTACAATAAGAGGCAGTTTGGGCATAAAATAAAACTGAAAGAAGAATAGCATCTAGGATAATATTTAGCAAATTGGTTATATTTTGTATTAAAAAACCTGAACGAAATTTATATTTTGATTTTCACCCATTCTGGGTTGAAATTTTGTTATTTGTATGGTAGATGTAAATGTTTGACAACAGTCGTCGCTCTTCAGTTCTTGAGGACAACACCGTCATATCTGTTTCTGCTTTATATAACAATTATTTTAAACATTGCTGGCACATGCCAAACATATGTGTTAGGAGAGACAGAAACGCATATAACATTCAAATTTAGTCCTTAAGAGGGGCAACGAATGCACGGTCTAATCCAAACCGATTCCGAATGAAAGGTATAAACCACTTTCCATCATCTGAACTGCCTCAATTTCTAGTCTCTGAGATAGTAAATAAAGTTTCAGAGTAAATATATCGCATATTTTAATACCTGGGCTCGCAATGCGCTATCCTAAAGTCGAAGTTGATTCTAGTGACGAACATATCAGACTCCAGTCTGATCTCGTGGACTGACGGCGGTGGTAGCGCGATGGCGAGCGCCACCATCCCTAGTAACGATGGTGGGGACTTCCGGCTGTGGGAGAAGGAGTACTGTGGTCGCAGCCTGCACAGCATCAACACCACCTGGAAAGAGGTAAAGGATTGTAAGTGATTTAGATATGATTACATGGACCCACATGGACGAGAGCTTAAACACCTGGACTCAAGTCAGAAATTCAAGTCATACCTTTGGCAAGCAACATCATCAGTTGGTAATAATCTGCTAAGACAAGGAACACCGAGAACTTTACAGGAGTAAAGTCTTATCATGAGCCGTCACTTTAAAAAAAACACGCTTTCTACACTTATAGTGGGTGCCATGGACAATGACGAATACACAAACACCTAGACCCAGAACAGAAATCTAAACTCATCATTCACATTTCTGTCTGGCCGGGGATCGAAGCCGGGACCCACTGGGTGTCAGACCGGTATGGTGACCGCTCGGCCACGAGGCTTTAAAGGTACAGGACAGGAGATACAACCCAAAATACTTAATCATAGGAACCAATGGATCACAAGGTTCAGAAATAAAGTATTAGAATTGTAAATCTAGTTAAAAACATTCAAGAGATTTGAAATAGACAGTTGATGAACAATAAATTGTAATCTGCTAATATATAATTAATCCGCAGTGGAATGCAATACATTAAAATATAAATAAAGATTAACGTATAAATCTGTTGTTTATGTAATATGTCGCAAATTTACGTCATTGTCTATTAATGCCGGTAGTTATAATCAAGTAGATCTTAATCAGATTCTGTATCGTCAGTGTTGTCTAGAAAATAAACATTTGAAATAACATTTAAACAGAAAACAAACAAAATACGCCTTCCCTGTTGCAATAAAGAACCGTATTAAACTTTTCAAATTAAGTCGCTGAAAATAACACAATACCTACGAGTACGTGTTTTACATGATCGTGAAGTTTGGATGCAAACAAGTAATTCAAGTCATTCCTTACGAACAAAGATAAAGGCACGTACTGCAAATTCCCAGGTAACTCAAATGTAAGAAGGATAAACTAATTCCAAATTTTCGCCATAAAACCTTAGCCTCTGGCGTACAACCCATGCAAAGGGTTTGGAATGAGGTTCACTAATTGCTCTGTCGATATTTGCACGCGTTCTATGAGCAATTAAGATCTGAGATAATTTCAAATTATGGGCTCAACTTCCCAACTAATAATATCTAACATCATATTGATCTATTCCCGCAAAATTCCCACGATTAAAACGAAATTACCCCAAATCTTAAACCACAAAACGCTTGTGAAGTACCAGCGAAATTTCCACAAAGGACATAATCTATTACGAACCATTTTACGCACCTAGTACATTATTCGCGAATCGTTTGAGATATAATCGCATTTTATGTTCTAACACCGAGTTAAAGCAAAAATAATGGTCCATAGCGTTGCCTTGGGGCACCCCACGGTGTAATAATTTTAACAATAATATTTGTGATCTAGGATAGATAAAGAGGCTGTGCGAATTTATTTTCCTGGTTTGTTGTGAATTACAAATTACCTGAGTTTATCATTATTATTACTCGAGACATAAATAATAATATAATAGGTTTATTATCAACAATAGTATATCAGAATAAACGTAAATCATGGTTCTGGCGGATTTCGATATTATTGAATAAACAAAAATATTTAAAAATAAAACAGAGTTTACAGTTCAAATTACAATAAAAGGTTAAATCGAGTGCAGCTTCGTAGACAAGTTTTTATCTGCAGTGATAACTGAGGCGTGATGAAAAGTAATGCAGACAAAGAAACAGATTAAAGTAACATCATTCATTGAATCAGATGAATGAAAAATATAAAAAGTTAAGACGTAATAAAACGGCACGGCACTAGTATAAAATACCTACAGAAATATTTTTTTCCTATCCTATGCAAAGAAAGGAATCATAAAAATAAAAGTTTCTCGTTATTATGCTCATTGGCTTAAAAAAGTATGAAACTCTTCATTATCATATTTTCCATTACAATTCATACTATACATTAATCCGGCAAAGTTTTAAATCTGGGTTACTATAATTCCATTTAAAATCTTTCAAAATTCTTGATGTCTAAAAAGCTAGGTTATTATGAATCTTCTACGTCTTTTTATAATCAGAAAAGTAATTTTTCATCAACACGTTCCGTTGTCAAGATACCCACCCGCCAGTTACCACCCTCTCCGTATCTCGACGTGTCACCCTCCTTGCTTCTTCCAACCTAGATTGAAAATGAAAATTCAGCGTACATTTACTTCTCATTCTAAATACTAGATAAGAATAGAAATGTCCACAAATTTTCATAGTCATCAGTTACTTTAATGACGCGGAAGCTTAATATTATTTTCTGCGGTTAATCTCTTCCTTATTTATGTCCTTAATATACAGTATCAACGTCAGGTCTTTATAAATAATGTTATCTTTTGTTACTATCAATGCTTTTAGTCGACTTAAATTTAAAACTAAAATTTCTAAAATGTTGGCTTTAACAGCTGTAGTTTGAAAAATTAGTTCTTTAACGATACCTTTTTACTTTCAGAAGTTAATATTTATCCTAATCAAGCATATACTTCTTTATACTCCAATTTACTGTTTGTAAGTAAATCCAGGTTGATATTTTTAAATGTTTGTTCAAAGCTTCAATGGAAGTGAAGATGTTCTTACCCTGTATCCTGAAGACTTGAAGTGGCAACCTCGCTTCGTTAGGGTACTCTTCATCCGAACGCAGAACGCTCGATCCATCCCTCTGTACAACGCGCCGCTTGCTGCTAGGCTCATTTGTGATGAAACTGTAAACAAAGGGATTCGTTAAGACGATTCATTGTTATATATACACATTGTCATACATTCACTGTATTTTATTAGCAACAAAGCTAACTAAAATAGCCGCGACGGTGCCAAATTTGCGTCCTAATTCAGGGCATTATTCCTTTTGCCAAGAACTGTTCCTTTACTGCTGTTTTGTACAACATATATTTAACCTTTAAACCTCAAAGTCAGATATAAGTAAAATTATGTTCCTGATACTAAAGAAAACTAGTAGTAACATTATTATAAGTAAAACATGATGAAAAACTTCAGGCGGTATATTTTCGAGGTAGCAATATTTTAATAGTTCGTTAAAAAAAACCTACTGTATACAATACTGAATACTGAACTAAGTTGAATAATTATTTTAAAGTTAGCATTTACAGCTTGAAAGTATTTTTGCTAAAATAAAGACCTGCTACTATTTTGATCTTACTAATTCTCCCTTGCAATTAAATTTTACAAATTTTCCCACCAATTGATGGTTATTACTTCAACCATCAGTTTGATCGTCAAATGTTTTCTAAAGAATTAAAGTAGGTATTCCGTGTCAAAGCTTTTCCTTCTCAAGCCAAATCCGCTGAGATCTTAATCTCGTATTGGCAGACAACCGATTTTTCGAAGAACCATCGCATCCGCGTTACAGTCTATAAATCAGATATTCTAGACATGTTTTATGTTACGTTTCTGTTTCGTGCTTTTGCTGCTGTAAACTATTATTAAAGTATTTTTATTGCTCGAATTTACAACTGTCAACTTTATTTCTCATTTTATAGATTCATTGTTATTAACCAAGAATAGATTCGCATTTTTTTCTTTATTCCTCCGTAATTAGATGCTTACATATTGTGCAAATTATCTTTATGTTTTATATTTATATTAATACAATAAAAATCAAGTACCTATTTATTACCTCCTTCAGCCAACAAATATCGAATCTAAATCTCTAAACATAATAAGCAGTAGTGCAGTACCTTTCCATTCGTATAGTTTTGTATTATCATGTGCATTCTAGTGAGTTGTATTCAATTATTTGCACAGGTACTTACTTATTAGTCAGACTTTATTCTATTGTCTATATCTACAAACATAAGTTTTAAGCATTGATGTGTGTTGCTTTGGTGGTTATGGTAAAATACTCTATTTTGACCGCGGGGGTTGAATGCATTTCAACCCCTGCGGTCATGCTAGGACATGCTCAGAACTTTATTCTCTATAACATAGTGCTTAAGTTATAGTAAATAAGGCCCGGTTAGCCACCAAATATGTCTAGATTTGGTTACAGATGTTGGTGATCGACAAGATCATCTCACAATCATTGACTACTTCTGATAGATACAAGATACAAACACAGAAAAAACAGAAAACAATCATAATTACACCACAACTGAAAAATAGGTATAGTTTGAAATTATAAGTAATCTTAAACCCAAGGGCCATAAAACATTTGGTTTTCAGAAATTTTGACACAGCTACAATTTGCAGGGAATGTTTCCTGGCCTTATTAGAACGAAGACCTACATTTCTTTTTAACGACGACGACGCGCGTGGTGGAGCAGTCACCATACCTGTCTGACACGCAATGGGTCCTGGGTTCGAACCCCGGCCTAATAGAAATGTATATGATGAGCTTAGTAGTAGTCTGGGTGTTTCATTTTAATATGTTACGGGTACTCACGATTTTTGAATTTCTTTTTGCATTTATTTCGACTCAGTTACATGGATCGCCCACCACTGCAGTTTCGCCGTGACCACGATCCATGTAACTGGATCGAAATGTATCAATTCCGCGATAATATCAGTTTAAAATCATATAGTCTGGGTGTCATATTCGTCTTTGTGTGGCCACGACACAGGAGAAAATCCTACTGTGGGGTTGTGCGAGAGGAAAGTGTTTATGTTTAACATTTAAAAACGCTTAAGCGAATGTTCCGTGGCCCTCAGTTAACAGTGTCAACAACTTTTCCGAGGTAAAGAGCTAGCAAAACGTTTTGATTATCTGATGGCTCCATTGATTAGTCGATCGGTTGACTAATTATACGATTCGTGGTCGGAACCTTGGGATCCGATCGACACCACGCCTTAATTGATTTCACTGGGTTTGCTTTCTTCTAAGAATTTTACCAGCGTTTCTAAAAGTTTTTCGTCATTTGATATAAACACAACAGCTTTTAAAGCAATGCTTTTATCATTATTATTTAATCGAATCTGGTTGAACGTGTCAATAATATCAACAATATTAATAATATATATATTTTCTTTATATTTTTATATGTTATTATAACAATATAAATAAAATATATGTTTAGTAGGTATTTATTTATTTTTTGTATTATGAATATGTATTAGTCGCAGGTATCAATGAATTATTTATGTATTCCATAATTTTATATTTACCTATTTATTGAAATTAATACGTGTATTTTTTTATTTTCAACTGCGTTGTCATATTCAATATTTTTACTAATACCTGCTTAAAAAACCTGTTCAAAATCCGAGCACACTCTATTTCTTAACAAAAGGTGTAAATTCTTTCCCAAACGTATCGACCAACGAATCTTTGGTAATAGTCGTACAATTTCCATTACAGTGGACAATGTGCTGTATTAAGTTGAATCACGCCTTTGTACCAAGTACGTAATAGCATTGAGTCAATAGTTAACTATTTTAGCAACCTTGGTATACGTTTTTTGTCGTAGAGGTGACACGGGGTTTCCAGAATAAATTGGCATTTTTCTTTAATAAATAACTCCACGCGGTATTTAACACTCGTTAAAATGGTAATGGATAACTTTTGGCTAATTTACGACTTTGTTACGTGGGTCTATTTTAATCTTAAATTCTTGTACTGTTTTACATTCAACCTTCTAATAATGGAACATTAATTTGATGTTAATAGTCTCCGCCGGTTTTCAGGAGCCAGCTTTTTTGGCCACCTACGCCAATATTTGACCATCACTGTCTCATCAACTGACATCATCACATCAAGCGTTTCTCCACGGCTGTCAGGTGACAATATGGCCATCACTACGCACTTCAGCATTTTACCTAACACTTTACTGCCTTTATCAACGCTACTCTCCGCACAATAACCGTCTGTCACATCAGATCCTGATTGATTTTTTCTCATCATTTTTTCTCTGGTAAATAAATTGAAATCGATTCTAGCCCTTAAACGTAATGTTACACCGTTGTATCCGATAGGAACGGAAAAAATGGGCCAAATGTGCCTCGATTACAGGTAGCGGTTTTGGGTTTTTGATTGAACTTGGATATTAATCAATTAACGTTTCCTTCAAATTCTTAACAAATAATCTTTTGGACACGGTGATATCATACCTAAAAAAAGGTAAAAGTTCTTTAACGTAAGTCTTGATAATATCGTTCTAAAACAACTTTGATACGTAAACAAGAATTGTTCATTTAAGGAAGTAAAAAATAATAATTTAAAAAAGTAAATTCACACTACATACTGAATTACGAAAAAAGCAAGCGCAACTAAGATTATAACCACAACAACGACAAAAACACCGGATGCAGCGGAGCGAGCAATGGCCTCTATTTGTCAGTGAAATGATAGCAGTAAGTTTTTGCTTATCTCGGCATTTAATTGAACACCGCCTATACCTCAGAATGGAACCGAAGAATCGAACGCTCCCTGAGGGATACCGAGCAATCTGAAAATACGTCACGCGGTGGCGCCCAAATTTCTATAAACTGATAAAGCTTTCCCATAGCGATGAAATAAAATATTAATCAACACTATAAAGGTTAGGACTGACTCCCCATTGACCGTTTCATAAGGTCCCAACCCACCGTGAAGATGCCATAATCTAATTTCAATTTGCTACACAGCTTATTAACTGAAGCATTGAACGATTCGATGTACTGAGTGAAATTTATGGGATCAGTATTGTCACTGATCTTAGGTGCAATAGCCTCTGAAATGAGGAAGCCTTAATTGAATTCAGTTTAGTTTTTTCTCGTTTTGATAGACGGATCGGAGTAAACTTTTTAATTCGAAACTTTTTGACTGGAAAATGTAACTAAGTAGATTGACTAACGGTGAAATGAGAATTCCATGATGAATCACAAGTTTTTACTTGCATGATCAACAAAGTTTTACACATGGCTCGAAACGATAGGCTTTTTACCAAGAATAATCCTATTTACAGCCAATTACAGCGACTAAAGCGTTCGGTTGAAGCTAAAAATGTATATAAATCGTAACTGTATTTAACTGTCCGATTCATGAAATTCTTTAGCGCAAAAACGGTTGACGTAAGTTTTTTTGCAATAACAGGCATAAATACTTGTGAAGTAATTTATTTCGGCTGTTGAGATGTAACAATGAATACGGAATTTAGATTTAAATAGCATGTTAATAATTACTTGCGTACTACTTATATTTTACTTTATTTTTGGTTATTTATGTTCACTCACTCATTAAAATGGGTTTAATAAATAATTAATCTAAAATCATTATATTTATAATTTGCACGCCTAATAGGTGAAATAGGAGGACATTTCATGTATCAATGTAACATCATATTGTACCTTATTTAGCAAATAAAGATTATTATTATTATTATTAAAACATTATCAATGCTATTTCGGTCATATGAATAAGTCTCTGCCGCTTTGCAAAATGTTTCGTATATGAACAACAAATTCAAAATATCCGTATGTACGATATATTTATATAAAAAATCAGAATACCAACTTTCATGAATCTAATCTTGTAATTTATTTAATACCTTTAATTTATTTTTCATATCAAAGATGTTTACTTACCATCAGGATTGTTAGTCCCATGTTGACTCCCTTCTTCACTCCCTGAAGCAGGGCTATTCAGACCAGCGCCACCTGATCTTCCAGCCAGGGATAACCCTAGCTGTTCAGCGATTTCTGCGTGGTCCGCTTGGTGCACGTAGTCGAATATACTACTGCCCGTCATCTCTACCTGATGGAGAACATTTTTGAGAATAATGTTTAATTTTTCAATACAGCATCTTTAGTCCTTGGATAACATTTATACTAAATTTTGTTAACTCCTAGCGATATTATTAAGAGTAATTAGGTTACTTGAACGTTAACACATATTAGAATCAAAATTATTGAATCAAATAATAGTTCATATCATGATATTTATGCTAATAGTTCAAGTTGTTTAACTATTCAACTTACAAGTAAGTTTCATAGGTTATCACAGAATAATAATGGCAAACAATTATAAAAAATCAAATATGATTACCACTTAACAAGAATGAGATAATATCTCACATGAAAACAATAGACAAACATGCTTGAACCAAACGTAGCCAACTTAAAAAATGTTGATAAGTTACAATTATTAAAAGTAAACCAACTCCTACAGAAACAAGGTCTGTTTTCGAGAAACAAGACAAAGTTAAAGGTCCGAAGTAGTCAAATGAAGACGCCTCACGTACTGTAGTTATGAATGAAGGAGCTGTTATCGCCCATCGCAAAGCAGGTGGCTTCATGGAAACACCAATAAACCACGGTAACTAGGAAACGGTGATAGAACTGATATGCTACTTAAATGGGTAAATTTTGAAAACGAAAGTAGAGACAAAAAGCAAGTTTATAATTACAGTAACAAATACGTTTATCTAGGAAAATATATAAAATCAAATTAAAATATATATCTTTTGAACTCTATTATCTGCTATCTAATATTGTAACGAGTATATTAACATGTTTGCGTAAACTAAAAGTGTGTTTACAACGGATAAATTGAGTTTTTGGAAAATTATAAAATTAATGAAGATTTTTTTCCAATACTTCTACATAAAAGCAAAATACATGTTACGAATACCAAAGAAACAAAAGCATCTGTTATAACTATATAGGTACTAGTATACGTACGTAACTAAGTATGAAGTTAATTAAAAACAATAAATTATTGATACATAATGATCATGCTAAACCTTGAGTGCCTAGATATGAAAATCTGTTGCCACCTCAACTTTCACACTGACCCTTTCACGGCGTATGCAAATGTATCTTTAAATAAATTTATCAAATATAATTGTGGGACCCTATTAGGCATTCAAGAAGCGCGTATCCGCAGTGAAGCCTCGCATGTGAATACCACAAACAATGGTGACGTTACGGTGGTCGTTTCTAAGAAAGATCCCATGGATTTTATGGTGTTTACTCATTCAGCGATCGATGCCCACAAATTTGAGGATGTTGGCAGGTGATTTGATGTTAGAAATAAATAGCATGTTGAAATAAGTGATGGTGTAATCAGATAACGTGATGCTATTACAGGATGCCTAATTTCTTAGAGTCGGTCTACACTTTATAGCTTCGTCTTTAAGAGGAGCAGTTACTAAACAATATCGAAACCGTATCTTGCTATATCACACATCTGTCAACAAATGCTAATAGAATTATAACAAGTAACATATCTTATAAAATGTTTGACTAAGGAATAATACCACTAGAAAGTGCTGATAAACGTGAAGAAAATTACTAACAACCTTCAGCTATAGATGGGCCGGACAAGCTTCAAGATGAAGCGAATGGTACGATCACGTAAATAATTTCCTCAGAAGGGTCGAAGCACGTCAAAACAAAAAATAAAGTATCCATTTTCCGCTTTATCTATAAAAGAAAAATATGATTTCCCATTGTCGACGTTATCATCAGTCTTTACTGCAGACCCCGAAAAAAGATGGCGGCAACAGAATTTAATATAGCAGGCGTTAGCGAGGCTCGCTTATAAGAAAGTTGTATCTAAGCTTATTTACCAGGAAGTTTATGTATTTTATGTGAACACACACTGAAGAAGACGTATAGGTGTCCATGTGTTAGGTGTTTGGATAATTTGGGTGTGTGAGTATTTGGGGGTGTGTGAGTGAAGTTCCAGCATTAGAATGAGGAGCACGCGCGCGCCTTGCCCGGAACGTGACCAGCATATCGCATCGTCCCTTTCCCCCCGTTCGCCGTCTCCCTCGCACCACCCTCCAGCCATTTTGGAATCGAGTGTTTCCCAGTTTTCGGATCTTTTCCAACGCCCTTTAATTTCGTAATGTTTAATTTCGTTTGTTGTTTTTAATTTCCACAACGCATTTTTTTGGGAAATTAATCTGTTTATAAACCTTCGTTCGCTGAGGCTTTCTCTTTTTAAAATTCGAAACATTTAACAATCTACACGTATTATTTTTTGCATTAAATGGCATTTGAAATAAAAGGAACACTGTGGTTTAAACATAACAAAGTTAGGCCAAAAAGCAAGAACCCAAGACCATGAGAGTTATAAAAAATATGTCAATGTGACGTTTCTATGTTTAGTAGATTCGAGATACGAAAGACTGCGTTTCAGAGGCATGAAATCTATACTAATATTATAAATAAGTAGAGTTTGTTTGGTTGAACGGGCTACTCTCAAAAATACTGGTTCGAATTGAATAATTCTTTTTGTGTTGAATAGTATATTTATTGAGGGAGGCTATAGGCTATATAACATATGTTTGTTTGTTCTTTCTTATGTAGTAGCGGGCAAAACCGCGTGGTACAGCTAGTTCAAAATAAACCCTTTGAAATACGAGCTATTAGGCAGGTAGAGCGAAGCCCACGTAGCAGATATAACGCGACACGTGTAAAAGGACTTATCTACAATCTAGCTGTAACCACCGGATGTCTTTCTAGCGCCGCCGAAAATTTCAGATTAGATCGTCTGACTTTACCGTGTATGTGAAACTTTGAATGGGATGCGTTTGTGTGCTTTTTATGTATAATTCATATGGTATTTGTGTTTGTGAATATAACTTTAATATAAGGTACATAAATAACTTTGTACCTACTTGTTAAGATTTTATAGAAACCTACTGTACCTTCCTATAGTGTATGTGTGTACCTATAGTAGATATGTGTGTTTGCTTTTGATAAAATAGAAATAACTACGAAAAGGAAAGCAATATAGAGAAAATTTTAGTGTTAAATTAAGAAATTTTAATATTAAGGTAAAAGCTTTTAAAAGGTAATTAATTTTTTGACACTAGTTATTAGTTTCCTAGATTTATTTTTAGTTATACCCGTTTATTTTTAATGCATTAACATTATTTGAAAAAAGTTAACAACAGTTATTTAAAGACGTCGAAATAATAGAAAATAGCTGATAGCAAGTATTTTCTGTGACGAAAGAAACTAAAGATAAATCTTACTATACGTAAACAAAGCGACTTCCTCATTCTTTTGTTTGTAAGTACTATTGTTGGTAACTTTACTTCATTTCCCGCAAAATAAATTTAATTTTACGAGTTCAAAAATATTTCTATCCGCCAAATGGCTTTTACTAAATTCTTAGTTGATAAAAAAACCGATTTATTTAGAATCCGTGTAATTACGAAGCCACGGTACCCATAATAACGTAAAAAAACAAAACCAGATTTTTTATGTTACCTACATAGAAAGTTGTAATTAATCTTATATAAAAAATCGGCCAAGTGCGAGTTTACCAACAGTTTTCCATCTACCAACATACATTTGTTTTTCATAGTGTTTGTATGAATTACAAAGTGATGTTATTCGGTTTTTGAAAAAGTGCTATGTCTCAAAAACTGTGAACCGAATCTTGTTTGAACCAATCTTCTTAAAATTTTCCTTCACATCTACAACATATATGTTTAATCCAGATTTTTCACTTCCTTAGTTTAAAAGTATACAACATTGACAGAACAACTTTGAAAGGGCTTATCTTGAAAACAAGCGACTATGAGAATAAATGGTTTTAGAAATCTCAATTTTAAAGACCTTTCTATAGACACCCCACACGTGTAGGTAAGATGAAAAATAAATGAGCTTCAGTTCCATGTATGGAGAGCCCCCCCTAAATTTAATATATTTTCTATTTTTGTATATAATTCGAAAATCGGTTTACAGAATACACTTACGTACCAAGTTTCAATTCCGTAGTCTTAATAGTTTCCGAATAAAATGGCTGTGACACGCAGACAGACGGACGGACAGTCAGACATGACGAATCTGTAAGGGTTCCGATTTTTGCCATTTGGCTACGGAACCCTAACTAGAGTCTTACCTACCCTTTAGGACTAAGTTAAAACGACTCGGATGATTGTTTCCATGATCACAACCCTATCCAAACACCCTCAAACCAGAACACATGGGCAATTAACACTGCCTTTAAGCAGAAATGTGTATTCCGGCGGTGCCTCCGGAATCAAACCACAAGAATTCTACTATCTTTAAAGCGTATATCTAACCTAGAACCTATTAAAATTTCTAATATTTGCCTGACCGGGAATTGAACCCTACATAGGACCATTATGCCCCGTGGGTTACTACACTATTAGACTGAAAGACAATTTATCTAACTTTACGTTAACTTTCAATAAACTGTAGGGTTCCTACGTGACGGTCATTCGTTTGAGTCGACATAATGTCACGCGACATTTGTTTGAAACAAATTGTTTGTCAAACAAATCCATTTTAAATGTTTAAGGGTATCTTTCCGCCAAATTTGTGAGTTAACTAAGCTGTGGATTTCTGTAGGCCATTAGATACAATTGCGGAGGTAACTTAGGTAAATATGTATACTTATATTGACCTACATAAAAACATACTTTAAAACTACCTAGCATCTATAATTGAAGAGGCGCATCTAACAAAAATACAAAAGGGATAAAAAAATTGAATGAATGAAACGAGATTGTAAACATTCCTCAAGTAAAGTAAAATAATTGGCATCAACATTGGAAATGATGGACATTATTTACAATTGCAACGCAATTAGAGCAAGATACGAGAATAAAAAAGAATCCGTTAATATATAACTTAGATTTGGAGAAAATGATACATATGCTTTTTCAAATGTTGAGGCAATAAGTGAGCTAAGGATCGATGCTATGGTAGCTAGCTGAGGATCACGACAGCTTTAGTCATAATTATTCTTCCCAACTTAGCTTCGATCACACACCGATTTGTTACATCACGCATTTCAGATGTAAATACACTCATAAGCAAGCTTCAACCCTAAATCGAGGATCATAAATATGGATGCGAGCTAAAAATCGAGACAGGTGTATCTACAACTAATCCTAATTAGCTTAGATTATCATGGCTTGTTAGATTCGCTACGATCTCGTACACCACTTACCTGCCTCACACACTTCAGGCAGAAAAGCACTCATACTTACGCCTCATCCATAAAGCGAGCTAAGGATCGGAATTTCGGATGCGTGTTAAGGATCGCGACAGGTGTAGCTACAGCTCATCTCGATCGCGTAGCTTCGCTTCTATTCCTAGCTCAACGTCGACTTTACACATCAATTAGCTACTTTACGCATTTCTAAAGGATAAGCACTCATAGATAAGCATCATTCCTAAAGTGAGCTAAGGATCGGAGCTATGTTTGCGAGCGGAGGATAGTGACAGATGTAGTTATAGCTCATCTTAGGTAGCTTAGCTTCGCTTCGTAATTTAGTTTCGACCTAACACATCGTTAGTTAGGTACCTCACTCATTTCTGTTTAAAATCCTGCACAGCCGATGGGGTGTGAGACTTAGGAATGTCTAACATGTCGGATATGAGCAGTAAAGCATTTATTTACGTAATAAATATATTGGCAACTTACTTGTGATAATCCTAAATATATAGAAACGGTTTCAGATATGTACAGGAACCTCCCATCGGCCGCTACGGACAGCGCGAACCCGTCGAGAGACTGTAAGAAACATATTCATTATTAATAACAATTAAAAACAATATTTAACGATATAAAATACAAATGAGAAACAGTTGTTATACAAATGGGGTTGAAAGCGATTATTACGTTCAGTTTTGGTTACTTTGTGATATTTTAATATTATTTATAAAGAAATTTTAAAATCTTTATAAACATAAATTAAGGTGAATTTACGTCCTAATATATATTTTTACTAGCTGAGCCCGCGGTTTCACCCGCGTTTAAAAGAAATGGTAGAACCAATGTAGTTCGACCGGGAAAGTA
>DWNE01001271.1:0-22763 GCA_018249875.1 Cecropterus toxeus | reverse complement strand
AGATTTATAAATTAGTTCGCCAAAGAAGTTTCACTTCTGACATGTGTACTTTGTACGCACGCATGTTTTTTTTTTAGCGCCATCTGGTATAAAATATTTATACTATTAAGTATCGAACTTAGTGCGGGGAACTGTTCATAGATGGCGTTATAATCATTATGCAATATATTTAGTTACTGTTGCAATCTCGTCTTTCATGCATATTACTTGTAACACGGTGTTTCACATTTGCCAAGCGTTCAATGACGGCTATTTTTTTCTATATAAAATTTGTACCCGACGTAGTACCAGATATTTTCATACCAGCTATCGAAGTTCATGGATAGTTACATAATAAATCAAAACATAATTCTAGTAAATACGCATAGTGTGTAAGTGGATAAGGATTTTTATTTCGCAACTTCTTAAGCATTCACCAAAACTTCAACATGAAAACAAGTTAAATTATTCTCTCATTAGCGTTTTATCAACATCATTACCACATAGCCTGCAATGCACATGAACTTACAATCTGTTTTTTGATGTTAAACTTTCAAAATCTGATAATTATATTTCCCTTTACACACTCTTATAATCAGATCGAAGCAGCGTTTAAGATTGCTGTTACAAGGTAGAAATACGTGTGACGATAGTGTTTCCCGAATCAAACCACAAAGAGACACACTTAAAACTCGTTCATCTATTCCAGATTAATTACTGCGAACGTGCCCTTATTCTTAATAGTTTTTTTTGTGCTATACAAACACACAGCAGCTTTTGTGTACCTAAATAGAACATAGTACAAACAATTATATGGCACAGTATATAATTATCATTTTTCCTGCTTCACGTAGAGTGCGGTAGGTTGATCTTAACCATTATTACGTCAATTATGACGTCCCCGTAGCAATATGATAAATGATAGGAATAACCGTAACATAAAATTATTCTTTAGTACAACTAATCAAAAATATTGTATTAAAAGTCGATGAACAATTTCTTTTCTTTATTTTGCTGTATAAAGCTGCTATTAAATATTCATTTTAAACTAGCCGTGCTTCGCGGATTTACCCTCAACTATATAAGCAAAAACAAACAAACATAGCGTGATGTTATATAGCCTTCCTCAATAAATGCACTACTCAAAACAAAACCGGCAGCAACTACGTAGCATCAGGTGGACTGCATGCTAGTTTGCTACTTCAATCTTATAAAATAAGTCTTCCACGCTACGCGTCTGACTCGCTCTATGTCTGTAGATGTAAATGAACCCTTAGTAAATACATCTATAACTATCAACACTAATAACTTATGTAATATCATTAAGATTATTTACAGCCCGATATAAGTTGCAACTATGTTGTTGATGCTACACTGAGTATGAAACTGAATTATATTATTTATGAGCTATGGAGTTTAGTACAGTGTGGCGACCTCCCGCTACTCGTCAAGAGATGACGTCACCGTATTTTGAATCATGCTATCGGAGTGTTCTTAACATCCTGCATATATTCAAGTTTCAAAAAGAGAGCGTCGGAGCACGGCCGCTTCCCAGGCATGATCTCCTAGCGAGAGATCTCCCTTTGCCAAAATAGCATGAAATGATATTTTCCAGAGCGAATTATTGAGAAGAGTGTCCTTCTTTTCTACTATACTTACCTAAACCTAATAGTAAAACATACGAATTATAGTGGTCATTTTAACCATAGCCTACAAAGTGGGGTTTTCTTATTAATTTCACTAAATTAAAATGTGTAAATAATCTAATATTCTTATTTATTCTATAAACTGGAAATTAATTTCCGAAATTAATTCCTTAATTTATTATTATTAACATTATTAAATCATGCCCATATTACAATGGTCGACCGAAGTTTCTATGCTATTTATACGTTTTGTACTATTTTTTTCTATGCTGCTTTTACGAATCGTTTTCTTGTGTGCATAAAAGTAACTGCATTAAAGACTCGCTTATCCACTGTTTATAAAATTCAATGATATTTTATATAGTCTCGAATCCACATCTAAATTATAAGATGTTTATTTGCGAAGTGTATTTGCACGTTGCCCACGCAAGCTTGAACAAGCTTTTGCTATAAGCGTGGGTGACGAAGTACTCAAAAATGTCACCCGATAACGTGAAATGAAATAATAAATATAAGCTATGTTTATTCTTGTATTATAGAATAAGTAAATATTATTTAAAATACTCTTATAGTCAATAGAACGTCGGGACATAATACCAGAATATTTGTCAATTTAAGGGCATAATTTGAAGGTTTTCGGCCAGACAAACATCTAAATGATGAATTTAGATTTCTGTTGAGTATCTGCGTGTTTGTGTGTAAACCACGGTATACGCGAAAATCTGAGTGTAGAAACCGTTTTTTGTTTATTTAGTTTGTGGTTCGATCCCTTAAACACCACCGCTACCCCTATTTCTGCCTCATAACAACAGAGTTATGAGCTGTTGAGTTATGTATGGTCTCCGAAAGATGTAGTAACATAATGGAAAACATACTTATTCAGAGCATTCCTGCAAGTCATTAAAATTAGCAATACATCCGTGGCCAATCTTAAGTAAAACTGTTTTTATTTTGGTTGGTTACAGATTACAAGGGGGCATCGGATTAAAAGGTTTTAGTGCTGTAAAAATCCTACATAACCCGGTGTCGCTCCCACGGCGTCGGGTACATTTTTGAAGGTTTCCCCCTCGAATACATAAAAAAGATTGGTTTCAGATGTCCATGGGTGGCAGGAGCCACTTATCATCAGGTGGAATATATGCTCTATGGTCTCTCTCTCTCTCTTCAACATCATAAAAATAATAAATATCATTATGCCCCGCCGTTCACCTGCATTTAAAAATTTTCACATAAATTTAATATCCACGTATTAACTTTTGAGTGTGACATGAGTTTTAATGAAAAACTAAACATTAGATCAATATAGGGGTTCAAAATATTGTTTAATGCTTTCAATTCAAACATATAGACAAACAGACAGACGAAACTCTAATGACATAGAAATGTCTATAAGTATTTATTCGCAGTCCTATGTTTTGGAAATATTCAGCTTATCTGTAACACTCTGAAAATTGATAGTTAAAAAAACAGTGAAGGTGGTTTTGTAAACATCGAAGATCACCTGCTTACTAATTAGTTAGCTATCTAGTGCTACTTTACAAGAATTTGTGATTTTTATCTAAAGATTATATAAAACTTTCCTATCACTCTTTTTTATGTTGATAAAGATTACTTTTTTATTAAAACTTCTCGTAATTACAGAAGCGTGTTACATTTATCATGCTATTAAAGGCGTTAGGAATTTAAAAAGAAAACATGAATAAATTTATAACCTGATTAATAAATATTAATAGAGATTAATGAACCTAGAGCGTGTATGGCAGACTAACGTGGACCAACGCACGGTGAGTTTTTTCCCTGGTCTTAATTTATTTAACAAATGACTATCTAATTAGTATACCTATTACTGTCCCATTGCTTTTCTCCGCCTTGGACAAGGCAATTTTAGGCTATAGTCCATACAAACATACCCCATACAGGCTAAGTGCGAAGTAAACTTCATATGCGTTTTAAGATCTACCTATTAATGTCTAGTAAGGCAATGCTAATGTGGTGGTCTGGTTTGAAGTATGTAGTAAGAAAAACTTATCCGAGTTAGTCCAAAGGTAGCAATGCATATGTAGCCAACCTCAGAAGACCAGATTCTAGTCTTCGTCCATCCATTCATAAGCCTTTAGAAGTTACTGCTGGACACAAGGCTTCCCTACGCCACTACAACCGCTCCTATGTCCGTGTTCGCGCTGTCTTCTTTAAATCGTCGGTCCTGGTCGAAGGGTGCCCTGTGCTCCTTTTACCTAAACCGTGTCTTCTCTGGAATTTGCATAGGCTTTTTGCCAATAGTCACCGCGCCTGGCATGCGCGTTAGTGACAGCAACAGCTGCTAAGATTATACAGGGAGATGTTACTCCCATCTGCATTTACGGCCCTTAGTCGCCTCCCGACATCCACGGGAAGAAAAGGAGTGGTGCTATTCAAGACTGTCCCGACACGGTCATTTTAGTCTTATATGACCATGAACGGTATTGGCAACTTACCATCAGATGGACTGCACGCTCGTTTGGTAAACCGTAATTACCATTAACTTTTTTCGGCACTGCTTTCATTCACCGTCAAAGTAAGTAATAATATTTAGTTTCTAATTCTCTTTTTAATTCGAATTTCAAAATACGTTCCTATCACTGCATTAGTACAAAATTTAAAAAAATCGCTTAAAAATTCAGATAGGCATCTAAAGGTAAAATAAATGACCAAGATACGGAGTTATCTGAGTTATCTAAGATCTTCCACTAAAATCTTCTTTTTTTCATTTTAATATTGTATAAAAGATTATTATTATTTAACTTCAAAAACCTTTTTTGGTTTGGATACTGTCTCTTCCACCTGTCAAGCTTGTCACTTATCTTTCAAATTATTTTATTTTAGTCACAATCCTGCTTCGTCTGACGGCGTACAAAAACTTTTTGCTCATCGAGTAGGCTACTTAACTTGATTACTTTCGAAAACATATTTCCTACCACATCCATCATCTTAACGAAATACAAATTGCTCCAGTTTTTGCGCACTTGAGATTGTAAATCAGGTTTTTTGTTTCATAAATTATTGACAGGAGAAAAAGTACTCATAATAATCTTGCCTATACTTGAGTACCTTCGAAGATAATTTTGATAGGCAAATTATATCTATATCTATATCTATACTTATATATAAAAATGAGATGGTATGTGTCTGTGTGTCGTTCAATCGCGCAAGAACCACTGGTCCGATTAATATGAAAGTTTGCATGAATGTAGCTTGTTTAATTGGTAAGTGTAAAAGCTACTTTTGATTCCGATACTTTTCGTTATTTAAAGATGGCGATTATTTTAGTGACGTCACTACACGCTTTGCTTCTAGACTCTTCATTTACCTCCAACGGTTAGCGAGTACATGCCGAGTTCAGACCAAACCCAATTTGAGATACTTCCAAATTTTAAGTTTATTAAAATTAACTGTTTTACGCGAAAGTAAACGTACATGTTTTTCTTTGGTAGATTTTAATTTTCATTCCATCTGCTCTATCTACCTTTTTTATAATCCATAAATTCGGCTATAAATTCAGTTGCGAGCATCCATTGATTTTTATAGGTCTGCGAAGATAGGCGATTTTATATCAGCGATTACAATAACAATATCGCAGCACGTAAAATATCAGGACATTTGCATGCAATGCTAACATGCATTGACATTTGCATATGCTTTCCCACCGCGAGGTTTACTTATCAGAACGTTCACACGTACCAATGGATGTGATACTTACCGTGGTAACTGTCTCGGAACATAGATATAAATCGTAATTATATCCAATAGTATACCTAATTTATGAACAACGATAATGTGTGGAGTCCAATGCTTAAAAATCGGCCGCTAATACGACGGTCCAAGGACCTAATCACACATTTTTTTGTAAAATGATAAGCGTATAAAAAAAATATTATCACTCAGAAATCTTAAAAAAAAAATTAAAGTTATGAATCCAATTCGCACTTGGCCAGCGCGGTAGACTAGGGCTTAAAATCGCCCTTCAGAGAGAATACGCGTGCCCACCAGCTGGACAATAAAAGGTTGATAAAAATAACGCGTAATTTAATACATTTTAAATAAATATACAATGTAAAGGTGTATAGGAACACGAGGAATATCAATCCGATAGAAATTGTGCATCAAACTATACTCAACGTCAAGTTACTAACTATTATTTTTATTTTGATAACAGTGCTTACCTGAAACAAAATAAATTGACTTTCCTTTAATGAACCTAAATGTACAATGTATCATTAACACCTTTTACATTTTAAAACTCTTGTACTATGCTAATTTATTTATTCAAATTCTTTAAAACCTGGCTCTTTTAACATTTCAAGGGTAATAAAGCCTTTCTAGGGATTTAAATCTATAGCTCGGAAGACAACTTCTATACAATGCACACAGTTATGCTCTCACACAAATTGCTTTACCGAGCTCGGTAAGTGAACGAGTAATCAAAACAATTTTCTCTTTACTCGTTTTTACTTAAGTATAAATACTTACTTGTTAAACTAACGCTTTCTACACTCATAGCCTCAAAGTAGGATTTTCTCCTGCGTCGTGGGTACCATGGACACACAATGACGAATACACAAACACCCTCCCTGGCCAGACGGAAATGTGAATGAGTTTAGGTTTCTGTTCTGAAACCTAAACTCATTCACATTTCCGTCTGGCCGGGGATCGAACCCGGGACCCACTGTGTGTCATACCGGTATGGTGACTGCTCGGCCACGCGGGTCGTCAAACTGAACCTTATATTTTATAGCGCCCGTAATGCCATATTACAATTAATCTGTCTAACCGAAAGGTAGCGTATAGACCATAGAAGCTTTACTAACTTAGCAATGTATGTGTCGCTGACCTGATCTAGGACTCTCATGTCCTCCACTCAGCTAGATGGATTATACTCGTAGATCCAATTTTCAATGAACGACAGTTTCCACTCATAATCAGATTAACTACAAGCTCACTTGATTGCTACTTCTATATAATCAAACTTCCTTACTTTTCTGAGAATAAAAATCTACGCCGTTAATTCCACTCTACAAATCGAATAAGACAGCGAAAAGCTACTACAAATCAGCAGTACGATTACATGTCGAAGTGGAGTCATAAATACGAGGAACAATGTACATCCGTGACATCGGATGCAGTATGTACTCGTTTCAAAAGAATTTTAGAAGGTACTGGGAGCTATAACAGGGATGTTATGGAGCTTCGTATCCGTAACCTATCGGATATCCGAAATAAAAATATCCGTAACCGTATCAGATTTAAATGTTTCGGATAAATTCGAATATGTTTCAAGAAATGTTTCTTTTTTAGTTTTAGTAAATTAAAATTAAAATCGATCAGGTAACAATAATAATAACTGATATGTCTGAATGTAATAGTAGGTAAGTGATAGCATAGAACAGCGCCCGGCAATAGGTGGAAGGTAGACCTCGGACCGCCAAATATTGTTGTATAGAGCGGCCGCTCAACGCGCAAGCACATTTATGGAGTGGCAGAGTATTTTGACGACCTTCGTTTTTTGGTCGTTAAACAGTAGAGACACGAATATAAAAAATATCCAGATTTTAAAGGGGAGCCATAAATGCACTCCATTTTTAAACTTGCCTCAAATTCGCACTGTACGTAGACTTTTTTGGACATTTCAACAATCGGATATTGTTCGTTGTTGTATTTGGACCCCATTTTAAACTACTTACCCACCCCTGGTATAGAAGTATATAGAATAAAATTATTACATATATGTATTTAACGGATAATCCGAAATAATTGGATATCCATAACCATAACGGAAACCAGTATAACTTTATTCCGTATATCCAGATCCGAAATTTCATATCCATAACATCCCTGATTCCCTACTATATAGCATGTCGGTGGACAGTGACCGGAACAAAGGGCTATAATGTAAGGCCGGTATCGTGGGCATCGCGCCGTCGCAAATTGGTTTATTGAGATTGCAACCAAGATGCGGATTACAGTACCTGCCCCTTTGGACCTCTGATCTCGCTCAGTATATTTAAGGTAATCGTCAAGATAACTGTTCTATCCTAGGCCGTTCTATTCGGACTTTATTTACCATGAAAGGCTCAGTCGAAGTCTTTTAAAATAATATTATTTAAGACGTGTACCTAAATGAAATCTAGCTTTGCATTTAAGGAGAAAAATATATGAAGAGCAAAAGTGAAAAAAATAATTACGCACTATATATTTTATGCAAATATTTCTACAGCAAAAAACTACATTATTATATCAAAAAAATAGACTAGGCAACGAAAAAAAAAGATTTTTTTAGGTACCCGCGATTGTTACGAGAACAAAGTGGAGTTCTTAAAATCTTCAGTATACGCGTACTCACATATCACTGTAACGACCACTCAATACTGCATTGTAGATTCAATTTATATTGACCACAGGGCATTTTCTCTTTAACCTCCGTTGTATTGTAACGCTCGAATACTGTTTATGAAGGCGTTTATTTTAAAATTGCACGCAAATAAAGAAGAATCGCGCACGTGACCTGTGATATTATCTTCTTACAAACTACCGAATTATTTAGCGTATTGTAAACCCTTTTACGCGTATAACTCTGCCGCAATGGTATATATTTAATCGCCATATAAAAATATCGTAAGCGATTTTAAGATTAAGAAAAACGAATTGGTAAATACACGTTTATCTCCGTTTTAAAAACTATTTTGTTACTAGGGCACTGTATGATAGGTATATTTAAAAACAATACCCGTCACGGGATGCCTGGCAGCTTCGAAGCAACATTTTCGTGCAAGTAATACTAATAAAAGATAAGATTAAGGCAGAAACAAAATATATAGCATAATGAAAATAACGCCATCTAGTAACAGTACCAGGCACTAAGTTGAACTAACACCGCAGCTCGCTAAGTTTTGTTCGATTCTTAGGACCGACTATGTATAACAAATGCAAAAAATACATAAATCATCAAGAATCGCCACCCCGCTAATCAAGTTCACCTGCGCCTATAGATATTTCACATCTAAATGAATTTTCAGTCGTTTAATTCTGGAGGCACCTCCACACCTATCACCTCATAACAGTAGTATTAAGCGGTGCTGTGGCTTCGCTTTGGTTTAAAAGGTATGCTCATATGTGTCTTACAGACATGGTATTTCAAATAGATCCTCAAGTGACGCAATGCATCTGTGACCGAACTGATGAAACTCTAATGTTATACGTTGATTATTTTTACTAATGTTCTTGTGCTTCGATTGCCATTCTGTTGTCATTTACTATAAGATGGACTGCATACTCGTTTATACATACTTCCATTTTACAAAAAGTGTCATTAGTTAACAGTGGTTAATTTTAGTAGCTATCGTAAGAGCGGCTTGAAAAGCTGTTTCTGTTAAATTTATGCATTGATACGTTTTTTTATCGCTAATTAATTCTCGTAAAAGAAGCGCGAACATTATTCACTGCACGGATTAATGTAGCTTTACTTAGCGACTTTCAAATGCATATTCCGGCGTAAATCTTAGGCAAAGTAAAAGAGAAATCACCAACGCACCAAGGTAATTACGCGCGCATGTACATTTCAAACAAAATAAAGCAAGATTTAGGTGAGTCCTAATGAGCTTTACGACCTATCACTATTCGACTTTCACACATATAATTGCTTCGTAGAAAACTCGTGGCATCGTGACACGGGATCCTTGGCCTAGCAATTACGTTTATATTTTATTAAGGGCGTATTTTAGCACGACGGGAATAAATAAAAGGTATGCTTCGTGGCGGGCTATTGCCTCTCTAACGCCGATAGTGAGTTCAATACACGGCGTGGCGGCTGCGCGTGCGCCTAACGAACGAGATGCGCACGCTTCGATAAAGCCTGCATTTCAATAGTGAATGCCATGCTTATTGCGACACCAACCATAGACATGTAAATAAATATCGGCTCGCAATAAGTATTGTGTTAGAAGTGAACAGCAGCCGGGAGGAAGGGTTACAATAGACTGGATAAAGTGCTTTGCCCTGACACTGACTTATTGCTATTGTTCTATTCATCATGTTTATGTCCATGCGTAGTCGGTAAACTTTATTCAGGCTTTTTGGATTGGGTTCACTAAGAAAATGGTCTATAGTCTTAACTTGAAAGGCTTACCTGTCTTAACCTGATAGTTATCGTATATGTTCATACATTTTTATATATTCTGCTATAAGAAACACCTGATTTAACCATAGAATTAACCATAAAATTTGTACCATCTTCAGTAAATATTCCACATAAGTTTTTATGAAAAAAACTATTTTATCTTGTGTTATTTCTGTGGTGTATGGTGGGGTAAGATTTAATTAGCAAAAACATATTGTATATTTTAACGCAAGTGTTATAAAAAAATAAATTATTATTTAAAAAATATTTAATTTCTTGAAAATTACATTTACATTTTTATCTTTTTGAATTTATTTGAATAATATTTTTTTTAATTGGAATTATATATTTTCAATAAGCATAGGAACTCCATGAAGAAATATAATTTCTTGAAAATTATATCTCTTCATGGAAATTAAATATTTCAGGAATAATTGCAAATAACGCTATTTCTATGCGTTAAAAAAATATTACACACATCTGCATAAAAATCGGAAACAAGAACTAGCCATGTTAATAGACGCGGATGATTACTGATCTCCGCGAATTGGATACTTAAAAGGCGATTTGCAGATTTAAGACATATATTACTGGCACTAAATTCAGCTTCGGTGAGCAATAACAATTACTGAACCCTCTCATTACGGAACTATTGCGGTAATCTCTACATCCTTTTGTCTTAACAATCTATGGCTAACCCTATTTAGCCATTGCAAAAACAGAGAGGAAACCACAAAATATACAATTATCTTTTTCTGTCCACCAATTGGCTCGTTGTGGGAACAGGTTATAATCAGTTACAGGAAATAATTTTATGCATCATCACACTCATCGATATTTTGTTTCGAAAATTCTTATGATTTGCGTTTCATGATGATTTTCAGATTACTGTCGTTTACGGCATTAATATAGTTATATATTTTAAAATTGATATAATTCTTTCAAACAAAGTGAACAAGCGTCTTCTTGGTAATCGTGCTACAAAATATACATATATCTGTCTCATATCTATCCTAGCGCTAAGAAGCGGAGTGGTAATAGTAATAGTACGTGATCAGGGCGGTCTTAGACAATGTTGGGGCCCTGGGCACATAAAAATTTGGGGCCCTTTTAGAATGAAACGATATCAAAACTTGTAGTTGGCAAAACAAAAAAACGATAATATCTAACCAAAACAAAAACGTTAATATCTAACTTGACGACCAAAAAAAAACGTCAATATCTAACTTGACGACCAAAAAAAAACGTCAATATCTAACTTGACGACCAAAAAAAAAACGACATTATCTAACTTGGTTGCCAAATCTTGTTTTGGCGCCCCCAAAATCTATGTGAGAGTAGTAAATAGTCGGTCCTTATGGTAAAGACGGTATTGTACGTGATGAGAAAAAACGTAATATCTATAAAACAGTGTGTACGGCACACTCACATACATATACATACTCCTTCCGTAGATGTACGGTATTTTTATTTGGCGTTTAAGTTAGTCCTTACTAATAAAATCTTTAGAAGATCTGCTGTACACTTTCAAGGACGACACTAACCACTTAACATCATGTGAACTGCGTACAATGTTTATTTTGTTGTAATATATTGATTCAATTTTAAATCATCAGCAATCATAGTACTTCGAAGTCAGTAATTAAACGAATCGCGGAGTAGTAATCAAGTTAATTCAATAAATGGATAGGCACTTAATCACAAATGTATCCATTATTTGTTTTTACATCTTAATCTGGGCAAAATAAATTAAAGTTGACATTAATGATTAAATTATAGCTGGCAGTGGTAATCAAACGTACGTTAATTATATAGTCCACCAGACCACCTACACAAAGCCTCAGGCAAAACGCAAGTATTAACGAGATTTAGGACGTCCCAATTCGTAAACCTACTAGATTTTTTTAGCGTCACGCAGGCTCATTTCCGCGTGAGTGTCTCACCCGCATGCGTGAATTTAACTGTCTGTTCGTGGCATATGTCTACGTGGTTCATATGACAAAAAAGGTATTTACGAAAGCATATGATACGAGTGGCACCAACGATATAAATTTCATATATTTTTTTTTTTTTGATTAAAGGAAAATTTACAATATCTGTACGAGAACGGCATTTTCCTTAAATTTTAATGTTAACTACTAACAGTGCCCGCGTTTTCACCCGTTACATAAGAAAACACAAACAAACAAATATAGCGAGATGTTTTATAGCCTATAGCCTCCAATAAATGGACTATTCGACACGAAAATATGTTTTCAATTCGAACCAGTATCTCCTGAAAGTAGCGCGATTAATTAAAGTAACTCGTCAGTTTCATAATATTAATATTGGTATAGGTGTAACCTACTATGGATTAATTTCAATAATCTTTCATACCTATAATTCTTTGCGGAAAAGGTACTTTTTCAATGTTCCATCCCGTTTTCTTTCAGTTCAAATGTGGCAACACTAGCTGCCCTACCAGCAATTATACCGCACAGGAGCTACACGACTTATCAAATTAATACTCCCGATATAATCTGGAGCTATTGAAAAAGCATTTAAGCCTTGATGTGTTTATTAAATTGTCTGTCTGAGATATTCACGAGGTAAAACGACATCACCTACTATTAATTGACTTCGATTATTGTACTCTGACACTGAACCAAACTTGTACTAGTCCTAGGAGTATTGAGAATAGGAAAATTGATAGGGAAATGGATTATGTCTCACATGATCAATTTTGATGGCAACCGTAGTATTTGCCCTATGTGCCTGCACATAGGGAAAATACTTTTAATTGTACACCAGTGCAAATATAAATGAATGTTTGTCTCTATGTCCTTTGTAGAATCGAAAAATACGCATTTGATCATTTCATGATCTTTAGCCAACTTGTTGTACATGAGCTAGGGATGTGAAAAAATAATCGGTTATTTAATAAATCGATATTTTTTTAGAATAATCACACAAAATAAGACCACAAAAGTTTCTAAGTTAATACGATCAATTTTCGACAGATGGCGCCACTGTCATTCCAATGAATTTCTTATATTGCTGTGACAGTTCATGCTGATTAAAATTGAAACGAAAGCAATAATGTAACGTAATGTCTTTCTTTAAAATGTATTTTTGTTGGTGGCGTAGTAACGCGCGGAGTACAGCTATTTGTAAACAACATAGGCTCTTTTTTGACAAAGCATTAAATTGTTTTTTTTTACCCTTTTGTACAATTTAATTGACACAGTATTCATATTAACTATCACTATATGTAGTGAACCCAAGTTCCAAGTTCAACATCACGTTTAGTTTATGATATCTATATATTTAATTTTAATGCAGAAACTCTGCATAAATAGTTTTGACGATAGATAATTAGAAAAAACAAGCACGCTTTCTACACTCATAGCCCCACACTAGGATTTCCTTCTATGTCGTGGATGCCATGGACATACAACGACGAATACTCAAACATCCAGACCCAGAACAGAAATCTAAACTCATCATTCATATTTCTGTCTGGCCGATAATCGAACCCGGGACCCATTGCACGTCGGACCGGTATGGTGACCGCTCCGCCCCGCGGGTCGTCGAAAAAGAAGAAATATTTTCTGCTAAATTACTGCACCGCGTTCTATGACGCTTTTTGAAATACCTCTGTTTTATAGTTGTCGACAAACTTTGCTAAATAAGTTAGGTATTTATTAATTTTTTTTATTTATTTTGCCTTCTTAAGGTACCGCCGCGTAAAACTACGTACACGTACAACTATAATATTAACTGTGTATACAGTATATATCGTATATCAATGTATAAAACAACATATCATATGCACCAAAATGTATATAAAAAAGAAAATGTGCACGCGTGTCAAGAATAGTGACAATAGCGACAGTTGGCCACAAACATGTTGCCCACACAACTGGCAGGTTCTTTTGTAAATCCATCACATGTTTTTGTTCGTACCATTTATAGAAAAGACTGTCTGCTGAATACAACAATACAAGTATGTGGCACTAAAATAGAACGAATAGAATATATTACGAACCTCAAGTTTTCATGTACACACGTGTTAGTATTTAAAAAACGGAAATATCTTGAAAATACTATTATACCTTCTTTGTTTGTAATTATTCTCGTGTAACGGAGCTAGATATATACTCAGCTCAAATTAAATGAAGAATACGAAATGAATGAAAAAATAAAGAAATGTTAATATTATGGGAAAAATATTTAAAAATCAAAATAGCAGACGACGAGTTTAAATAAATTGAGTTATAACTTTAGTAAAGATAAATATAGACGATAAGAAAATTATATTATTTCGATGCAAAAGTTTGAGTGTAATATAGATTTCGGAAACATGATTAAATAATTTAATTGTCACTGAAAATAAATAGTGTATGCCATCAAAAACATCCTGTAAAAAAACCAAGTCTCGCAAGTCAGTTCTCTGCCGTAAAAAGTTGTGAGATTCATGTAATACCAAGTCGGTTAATTTATTTAGCCCCTACTTAAGGGGCCTTCTGTCATAAGTTATTACGTAAGTTATTATCATATCTTAAAAATCTTTTACGTTTTAAATAAATTGATCGACTTTCCTTTTGTAGAATCCTACTTTTTTCTTTTTTGGTACCTTTTACTTCTAGAATATCAATAACATTTTTTCTTAAAGCCTTTGTCTTATGATTTTTTTTTATTTTTGTAGGTAGTCTCTTTTTCTTTTCCGGCACTTCAGTTACAGTTTTCTCAAAGCTCTGTCTCTATGTGTTTTCTCGGAGGCTTTTATTTTACACTATTTTTGACTTGAAGATTTGATGACCGGTCAGCCTTTTACACTTCCACTTCCAGGTCCCGTGACCAACACACAAAAATAACAATAAAAATATAGCCGTTCGTGCCGAAAACCGAGTAATGAATGAATGCATGTGAAAAGAGTCATGACAGAACGTCAATATTTTGAATTTATACTCTTTTATTTAATTCAGTATTTCGGCCAGTCATAAATACTGAACTGAGTAAATGGAGTGACCGGAGTGAATGGAGTGACCGGAGAGAATGGAGTGAATTGAGTGAATGGAGTGAGTTGAGTGAATGGAGTAAAAGGAGTGAATGAACTGAATGGAGTAAATGGAGTGAATGGAGTGACTGGAGTGAATAGAGTGACTGGTGTAAATTGAGTGAATGGAGTGACTGGAGTAAATTGAGCGAATGGAGTGAATGGAGTGAATGGAGTGACAGGAGTGAATGGAGTTAGTTGAGTGAAAGGAGTAGATAGGGTGAATGGAGTGAATATAAGAGAAATACCTTTAAATTATCCAAACAACATCCGACTCGTAAGCAAATAATATCAGTGAGAACCAATGAGGAAGACTTCCAATCGTTAAAGTACCTAATAATAATAATCCCAAACTTACGTATGTATATACATTAAAACTATCCAAACAACATCCAAATATTAAGCAAATAATATCAGTAAACCAATAAGTGAGCCTTTCAATCGAAATTATAAACGAAAATCGCAAACTTATAGGTTAGATTTCGAAGCACATTCGAACAGCAAGAGGGCTGCTCGCTCGAGTGTATAAAACTTTTACGTGCCAAAAAAAAGCATCCACCTGGCAGCCAAACGCCCTCCCTTCCCCCCAATGACCCTATCGTAGCCACGGTAAGCGGTAGAACCCTTAAGCGAAGGGCTAGACCTTTATCGTAATACCGATATTCGTACAAGGCTAACGCTTGCAGCGAGTTTTACTACTTACTACTTAATATATAGTGTTTTCAAGTAATACTAAGTTACGGGGGTGTCCAGGAGGAGGAGACCTTTGAAACCCGTATAAAGCTTATCCCTCTCCCTTACCACTGATAGGTCCGTAGTATATGTTAGCGTAGTAGGAAAAAAGGGTCCCAAAGTTGTGTCATTGGTTGCAGCGCCAGATATTTATAGCTTTAAACCTTGCAAAAGGAAAAAGCTGATATGTTTATATTTAGATTTCCTGTACGTGCGTGTTTCTTCCATAATATCTATATAGGTATCTAAGAGCAGGTTAGAGATATAATTTTCCCACGATGCATAAATAGAAAAAATACTACTGCAAGTCTAAGTACGGGCAGCATACGAGTATATTAACAACTTAGCTAAACAAGTTCTGCCTGAGTGGTTAGTAATCAGTTCAATATACAAAGCTTATGATAGTAAAATTTATCTGGCTATAAGTCTATCAAATACGCCGATAAAAGGGTAGCTTAGCGATGTTTATGTTGTTGTAATAAAGTGCCTTTTAACGACATAGAAAATAGCATCCCACGACCTGATCGAATGAAGTAACTTTAATACTTATAAAATATAATATTATTGAGATATATAACTCGTTCTAATATGAGTGGTTAAATATGCACCCTCTCCTGATCCAAAATCATGTACTTAAGTCTGTGACCTTTCTATTTATTTTGGAGACTGCATACTTACTTTTTTTCTTTATAGGATAGTTTTTTTTTGTCTTATCTATTCCCATGAAGTACGATTAATTCTTTAAAAACTGATAACGTTAAATTAGTCGAACCCCTTTAAACAAAAATTCTAGATCCGTCACAGATATAGACGGCGTGCTAAGAAACCTATCTATTTGTTATCGACCCTAGGCAGGGCTTCGTCCTGTTAACATACATAATATTACAAGTTAACATTTACAGAATCAAAATTAGAATTTGTGAAACTGAATAATAACATACAATAAAATATTTCTGAATACAACAACTACATATATTAAGACGAAGGCTTCTGCCAAATTCGATTAAATAATCACTAAACCCCATTCGGACATCTTATTTCATATATTTCAAACTTGAGCTCTTATACAAGCTGCGAAATAAAATCGTTAGCATGATTCAGAAAGGGGTACAGCGCCATCTAATTGCAGCAACAACTGCTATTGTAACTCATTTTTCTTTCATCAAAATCAATATGAATCAATGAAGTTTCACTTCAAAACATAACTTGTTATTTTTTTTTTTATTGGATCAAAGTAGCAAATGCGCATGCAGTCCACTTGATGGTAAGTGGCCACTGCCGCCCATGTACATGTGTAAGCAACTTCGTATAGAACAGGGTTTCTATCTGAAGTCGATCATAGATGCGTTGCTACTCCCGAGGACTGAGACGGTCGCCTCATATATAAGTGGGCCGGCAACCACACCCTTCCATGGAAACGCAAGAACTGCTTCACACTAGAATTAGGAGTGGCGGTGGTACCACTCCGGTCGAACTACACTAGTTCTACCACCTGGAAAAAATAAATACATAAAAAATAAAACCTTCCTTTAGATACTTATTTTTATTTCTAGTATAAAATGATGAATTATTGATCAATGTATAATATGCCAGAAATATCTTTAAAATGCCAGCATGAATAACGTTTATCTAACTAAAGAGGTCTAGCAAACGGGAGGTCCATACTTTGTTAAACATACAGGTGACGGGCAGCACAAAAGAAACAAAACCCTCGAGCTGACGGCTAAGAAAATTGTTTTAAGATGGCCTGTTAGATCCTAGCTAATGCGAAATAACTTACTGTAAAATAGCTTACAATATCGAATTACATATAGTGTAGTATTAGAAAAACTTAGCGCGATTTACTATAAATAAGGAGTATATAGGAGGACCTCAGGTATAAGGAGTACCTGACTGCGTCATAAAGAATGAAATGATTTTGGAGTGTACGTAGGCATGTGTATGTTTGTTTATATGTTTTTTTATGGATAGTGACATGTGATATATCATTAGAATGGTATCAGTTTGCAGAGTGATATAGGCTATATAATGATAAATGGCACCTGTAAATAAGGAAAAGGTGAGACGGGATGACTTTTTACTGTCGTCATAATATGGGTATCAAATGAAAACTAGTCCAGTCTAGTTCCAAAACTATATACTTTTATGTTACTATTTTAACAAAAAGACATAAAAAGCGTTAAATAAAATGTATTATGACAAATAAGCAATAAACCTGACTGCTAATTTCAGTTTTAGTAGTCGGACCATTTGTTTCCATAATAACTTATTGTTCAATGCAATATGTTTGGAAAAGTACGGAACAGTTGGGGCTGTAGAGTAGCAGATAATTAAGTGGTACAAACGAGTACATAGTTAAAAGTAAATTCGTAAAAGAATAATGAAGTTCAGTGAAACAATAATTAAGCTTTTAAAAAAGTTATCAAAGAGACATAAGTAAAACGATTTTTCATATAACTGCTACGTACTTACAGAACATGCAGTCATTTTGATGATAGGAGGCTATTCCGTCGCTTGGACATCTGTAATCGATTAGTGTCTTTTCTGAGGCTGGACACAGATGTGATGCTACTCTTGAGGGCTAATTTGAAACGTCTCGAATAAATGTATTTTACTTCTTATTTCTAAATGTATTTTACTTTTTATTCTTACCACTGACTCCGACGCTTATTTCAAACAAGGAAAATAGTGCTTACCTTTGCTGTTAGCAGGCAGCAAAAGATGTGGCGCCTGTGGAGAAGTCTCAAAAGTTCAAGTACAATGGGTTCTACTACCATCAATGTGTAACAACAAAAAACGAATACTATACATTTGTCAAGTGATTTCACAATGAAAAGATAATGAATATCCCAAAAATAGCCAAAAGAAAAAAAACTACTAATTTATCGTGTAATGTAAATATTTTTATATTAGCTTGTTATTTTTTTTATATCTCACTATATAGGATATAAACAAAACCTTCAATGGTTGACAGGGGCATAAATAATTCCGAATATGTAGCAAGTCCCTCGAATCTGTTTTACGTAAGGGATGGTTATCGCAAATTAAATAAATACTCCTGAACCAACGCTTAAACGTTTAGTAATGAGTAACATTTGAGTTTTCTGATCCCTTAATGCAGATAAAGTTTCAAGTTTAGTTATCAGAGTTAGAGATATATCAGATTGAGTACGACGTGTTAAATAAGGCTATTATGTAAATGAGACGTCCCTGGAAACAGCTTCGTCTTGAGCATCAGACGAGCCCAATAATTACAGTGCAACCCGTTTATAATCGATCTTACGCAATTAAACAAATGGCCAGATAACAAGTCCAGTCGCCTTTGCCATAAAATTTCTTGTTCCGTGTGAGATTGCGACTTTTTATAAGAACCCCATGTTTAGAAGTACGTTCACGTCGTGCAAAAGAGGATTCACGAGTAAAAACTGGTATAGAAAACTAGACTTCCACGTCCGCAAGCGTTTAGAACGATTAGCCGGGAGGGACGCATTGTTGATACGCTATCAGCTGATCCTCCGCAGTCCGCCATGGTAGCGCGCTCGGAACGCATGCGCCCCGCGCTCATCCGATACCCGGCCTCATTACGCCGACGAACCCCAAAACAATCTATGTTTTCTAATACCCAAATGCATTGAACAGTAACCGCAATGCCGTGTTCCGCAAGGAAGTTTGTCCGCGTGACAAAGTTTTTGTTGGCGGGAGTGACAGTATTTTGCGTGAGCTGGATCGCTTGTGTCAATGAATGGCATCCTGAGGTGCGCTGGAGTGACCGAAGACTGGTGCGGGGGGTTTCCACTATGAAGACGATCGTAGCGTATTCGGAGAGCAAGCAGGCAGAAATGGACCGGCCCTATCCAGTCGCCTGTAACCGCCTGCCGGCTTTTCCTGATATCCCCTACATTGTTAGCATTTTTATTTTTTATCATAATTAATAATAAAACTAACTTATACGGATAATATTTAGATTATACCGTATATAAACATTTTTCTAAAATCGTAACATATCGAAATTTTATCTAAATGTTTACACAAAACATTAATGTACTTAATTAAATGTAAATGTATATAATAAAATTATAAATACGAGTAGCTCACACAGCGATCGAAGCCATATTCATAAATTATCCAAATTTATATCGACAAACACAAAAGCAAAACACTAAAACAAAAAATGTGTGTGTGTGTGTGTGCAAATTACACATGGCAGAAAAGATTCCTATATTATTACTGAAGAGAACCCTATGAGAGAATAAGAGGAGGAAAAATAAAATAATATAAATAATAGATAAATAGACCAAGTATAAGTAGAATATACTGTCTAATGTATTGTCTTCTCTCTCGCCGACTTAATCATATACTTTTATATGTTTTTTTATTTACAATGACGAATTTTTGTTTCATCAAAATTCAAATCGCGATTCTAAAAGTTTCTCAAAAAAACTGTTGACAATCAAAATAGCAAAGAGTAATTAGCTCTTTATCATAGTTAATACTGTATACGGAACTGTGTTATTTCTTAAAATAATTATATATTAAATCAAATATTTATCAACCATAACTTACAAACTCTACCTATAAAATGATTACCAGTAATAAAAATAAAATGTACAATATTTAAAACATTATAAAATAACTCGCATAACACATTTACATACAAATTACCTTTGATAATAGATAATATTATGACAACGGTTCAATTCTAAAATATTGTCGGTCATATGTAGATGAGAAGTCGCCTCAGCAACCGTGATTGGCGAAATTACCAATTCCATCCGTAACCAATGGCTAATTTATGGTAATCTTCGAACTTTCCGACATCGTCTATCGAAGAATGAAGATCTCAAGTTAAGGTTATTGATTTCCTCTAGCTTTTTTACCTATTTTGTAGAACTAATAATACCATAACAGAAAATTGCTTTTCTACGAATTTATTTTTTAATTTATTTTAGAATTTAACGTACTAAAAGATGATCTTTAAAAGGGTTTAAAATATTACATAACAGTGATCTCATTATGTACCTAAAAAGGTATAATGTTTCAGAAGTTAAATTTCAAAAGCAGTTGCATATTTCATAACTAGTAACATCGTGAAAAACATTAAAACAAAAAACACGACCGTTAAAAAAAAATTAATTCATAAATTTGATATAATTAATTAATTTAATGCTTATACGAGTTTTTGTCAAAATAGTCAAGTAAGATATTATAATATGCCTATATTTAAATATATATTTTTCGATAGGTCTGTTTACTAGCTTGTATTTGGTATATATTGTCATAATAGTAAAAAAATTCGCCCCTCCTCATCTTTTTCCTTCATTTCCAGGCGTCATTTAAAAATATATATAAAGCGTATGTCACTTTCTAAACTGAGACGATTCTAGCGATGTCATATGTCACAATCCGTCATGCCGTTTTGGCTGTAGCGCGTGCTAAAGAAATGGACGTACATACATACATACGCTCGAAAAACATGTCCCTCCTTCTGACGCAGTCGGGTAAAAAGGATGATAATATTAAAACAAAATTTTACGACGCTTGTTGAGTTCAGAGACTGAGATGTAATTAATAATCATAAAATGAAGTATTGAAGTTTATGAGCTATAAATCTGTGGTAATTGATTTTACAAAACTTTATCAAAACAAGTAACGAATAATTAACTTTCCGACTAAAGTGCTTTTGGTATTGAAAAGATAATAGCATAAAATACTAACGGTAATGAACTAATAATATTATGATTCGTAATAAATGTTACATAATTTTTTTTCTACCACGCGTAGGAACCAGTGTAATTTGACGAGAGAGGTACCACCGCCATACCTATTTCTAGCGTCAAGCAGTTTTTGATTTTCGGTTGAAGGGTGTGGTGGTTACCGGCTTACTTATATATGAAGCGACCATTTTTATCCTCGAGAGTAGCAACGCATCTGTGATCGACTTCCGATAATATCTTTAAAATCGTTCGTATTTGAAACTCTATGAAAATGAAAATGAGTTAAGAGTGCAGTTGTTGGTGTTGTATCCTTTTCTGAATCAAGGTAACAATTTTACATCGTGGCTTTTATAGAGCTCAAGTTCGATATATGCGAAATAAGATGTCCGGATATACGCTGCAATGATTACTTAATCGATTTTGAGAAAGCATAAATCACATGCTCAAAAATCAATCGAAAGTCTCATACTTAAAAATATTGTATTATTTAATATTATAAAGTTTTATTTTTGCCTTGTGCCATACACACATTTCTCTATAGGTATAAACGAAACTCTTACTTTTTTGTCTATTCGGTCTGTTACTAAAATACCTTATAACAACCAAAATAAGGGTGTATAGGTATATAAGTACTTAAGTAGTATATAATTACTCGACGTCAAACACCAGTTTCCTTTATTCCGGTGTCGTCAAACGTTATTTTCTTTCAAACAATCTTTGCTTATGATTTCACATCATTGCCATGATCTTAAGAAGCCTATGACCGAAATCGTAAACAAAAACATTGCAATATATGAGCAAAAACATAAACAATTATTGTTTTAAGGAAACTAAATAATTTCGTACTAAAGGCCCTGGATAACATGTAGCGAGTGTAAGAACATTCTACTAATTTCTTACCATTATGCAATCGATGTAGCGATCGCACTTCCGCATGAGAATCTCGTACGACAGGTTCAACTGGCCATTATAGAAATATCCTTATAGCCAACTTAAGCTTTGTATCGATTTAAATATATTTTCAATATAAATTCTTGTATTTTTTAAATGTTATAATATATAAAAAAATATAAAAAATATATTAACTTGATGAACAAGTTGTTACTGGCGTCCATGAAAATTCTAACCAATTCCATATAGAACAGCGATTCTATGGGATAAAAAGTGCCCTGTTATTATTATTATTTTAAAAAAAAGTTAGTCTAGATAGTTCATATACACGAAAGTCATAAAACATGAAAAAATTAGACCTATTTAGACATGGTTAGTTATAATGTTCAACTTGTTTTGTACTGTTTTCTATTTCTTTTTGTAATTTCGATAAACAATGTACTGGATGTTGACCGTAGATAGATAAATGAGTATTTCTCATGTGTATGCAAATACCAAAGACAAGAATGGGTGAGAAGATACGCGTACACCGCATAAGATAAAACTTTTTAACAAAAAATAGAAACCGACTTCCATGTCACCAAAAAGCAATAAAATAATTTAAATATATGTTG
>DWNE01001270.1:0-22764 GCA_018249875.1 Cecropterus toxeus | reverse complement strand
CGGGTGAAACCGCGTGGCACAGCTAGTATAAATAAATTATATTGATGTTCTTACTTTAAAAACACAACGTCTCATGTGTTTAATAATTCTTAATTTAAGAGAGAAAGCAAACTTTGGATTTCTTAATGGTATGCCTATAAATTATTTTATATTGTATGTCAGGCTCGCCCGAAGATCGTCATTCCGCGCGGCCGCGTCGCCGAGCGGCGTGAAGCGGCGCGGCGGCGGGTCGCGGGGCAGCGGCGCGCCCGCGCCCGCGTCGCCCGCGCCCAACGCGTCCAAGCTGTTCCGGCCGGGCGAGCTCGACTTCCCGCCCCCGCCGCCCCCGCTCAAGGAGTCCGCCGGGGAGGCCATCTACATCTACGACGACCGTCAGTATTGAGACGCTTGTGATTGAATACTAGTCTTGTGTTCGTGAGTGCGCGTACGTTCCGCCGTACCGTCGAACGCCGAGCGATGTCGCCGGTCGTGAAGGACACGCATCCCGATTTTATATTCTTGCCGGATTATACCCTTGCATGGTTCGGATTGATCGCTCATCGTAATAGTTTTAATGAAATGTGGGACCCAACTGAATCGTGTTGTACTTTAGCGATAAAAGTACGGAATGCAACGTAATTGTGAATGTTTGTTTGATTGCCTAAGACGCATACGTAATGCGCGAAGTATTAATTCTGGATGAGACTTGGATTGTTTAAATGAGCATCGGATTTCTATGGTGTTCGCTAAGATCTTATCATATTTCGACAAAGAAATCTACAAATTACAAAAAAGGAATTTGCGAATAGTTTTGAGCTTATTATTATTTCTTGTAGAAAATAGGTATACTTACATGTTTGCTCCTTCTATACAGAACTAGCTTGTGGTGATATGAATATGTTTTTGCTCGCCAATGATATTACATTACAATCAATAAATACTTTAGATGTGTAATAGTTATTAATATGTGGATTTATTCACTTAGTTTATTACGATTTTATCAACTTTGAATATTAGTAGATATTAATACGGTCGATAAAACGTTCAATAAAGTAGGAGAATAACTTCTGTACTCACTATGATAAGTCTTATTATATGCTTTTCTCAAAATCTGGCCTCAATATCGTATACTTCAATAATCGGCTAAATTTTGAAGGAAATAATTATGTACCTGTGTTGCGCCAATGAATGAAAACTATCATTTTAACTATTTATTTTCTTGTCATTTTCTTTACCTTCATTTATTGTTTAAATTATTATTTATTGAACCTACATTTCCTATTTTTATATTTTTACACTGCTCATCCTTCTTTCATCTTACCTAAACTCCCTTATATTTTGCTTTATTTGTTTATTGGCGTAACGATTGTTTGGGCGATTATAACCAAGCAAATAGTCTGCAATGTGTTTAAGGGCAACCTCGCCCGAATTCATCTATTATAGCGGGTGAATGCCCATAAATGTAATTATTATAAGTATTTGTACTGTTTTGTGTCCATTATTACATTTATAACTTAATTATTATTATAGTTTATCATGGTTGTTGGCATTGTTTTTATTTTTATGTACAAATAACAATTTAAATGATGAAAAATTAATATAGTCTTAAGCATTACGTCTGAGCGTTGAGACCTTTTAGAGACAGTTAAGTTTTAACGCTGTTTTTCGTATCTGTGAATGTTTTTGAAATTATATTATTCACTTGATTTCTATTAAGCTAATGGGACTAATACCCACTTTAAAGAAATGTTGCAATAAACCAAAGAGTATCGTTCATCTTAACTCTTTGTCATGTACCTTGATTTTGTATCTGCCTGCAATCTGCATGTGTCGAATAAACGTTTTGTCAGGCAGTTTATTTTTATTTATTTTTAAGCTAAACAATATAAATAATACCATTCCAAATTAAGAACTGTAAGCGAAAGTAATAATTACTTGATTAGAAGAATATCTATTAATACAAAGAATTAAAATATGTGAAAAGTACAACGTTGTTTCCTTCCTGCACACATCCTGCCATCATATTTTAAAAAAGGTAAAATATTATGTAAGTGTAAAATGAGACTAATCCTTCATTATAAATCACGTAAAATATACCCATATCCTATTTTGGAGGCACGACAATTTTTAACCGACTTCAAAAAGGAGGAGGTTATATCTTTCAATTAAGAAAATTAAAACTAAATTTATCTTAGTTACTTAGTAGTGATAAAACAATTGGTTTCTTCAATTTTTATTTCGAGTATTCTACAAAAAACAATTTAAGTAATACCATAAAACATTATTCTTAGAAAAGGATTTGTCACGAAAATAAACCAATGAAATTAAATTTTGTGCGTAAAACTACGTACATTACCCAGGAATAAGTTTTATTACATATTATAAATAGTAAATTGATTTTTCTATATTCTGTTTAATCGTTGTGTTCTTCTTAAGGCAGATGGGCCACCTGATGGTAAGTAGGTACTCACCGTCGCATAAGGGTATTCACCCAAGGAGTCGCCAATGCATCGCCGGCTATGTCTGTCGAAGTTTAATATCAGTAACAGAAAACATTGGGTATTTTGATGTTATAATTAATCTATATAATTATATATAAAAATTATATGGTATGTGTTACTCAATCACACAAGAACCACTGGTCCGATTCACATTAAATTTTGTATGAATGTAACTTATTTAACTGGTGAGTCTATAGGCTACTACTACCGAGAAAAAAAGCGATGAAAAATTCTACCGCCATAAGCACCAGAATCGTGTCAGGAATCCATATTTTTAATGTTCGGTACTCTGTCATTTACAACCTGTATATTTTCGCTATTAAAAGACTGCGGCTATTCTTGTGACGTCACTACAGCCTTTGATTTCAGACTTTCATATTACTATTTTAAACAAAAAGAGAACGCTAAAAATAGCAAACTTTTGATGGCATACACGAGGTTAGCATTTAATTTATCTATCCAGAAGGTCCTTATCACTTTTCATTTTTACATACCTCCAATGGTGAGCGAATAATAATAACCATTTTTTCTTGTAACGTAGTACGCTCACGTACTTCAACTAGTACTATGATAAATATTACGAATATTAAGAATATAACACGATAAAACCTACGAATAATATGCATACATTTAAATGCGGATTAAAACGTGTAGAAGTTAATTAATTTTGCATATAGAAAATGTCTTCCACATATTGGTAAGTTTTAGCTATTTAATTTCATTAGCATAAAGGCCCAGTGGTTTAGTACCAAAGTGAATTTGAATGGGATAATGTCTCCCAGACATGTAAGGTCGTATACGGAATAATGTGCCTGATTCATGAAAGATATTCCTTATCTGCTACTAACCCTAACAACACGCGCGTATTATGCATCAAACATACATTTAATCTGTATGATACGATAATGTATCTTCTGAGGGTTTCTCTTAACTATGATATCTTTTACGAAGAGTATCTTAAGGTAAGTCTGAGGGTTTTCTAAATTAAACTCACTAGTACTGAAAACTAAGAAAAATAGACTATGTCAATAATATCCTCGTACATTAAATTCTAAATTAAAATAACTTCTAATAAAGTAAGAGGCAATTTTCTTGACCGTAAAAATAGAACAAAACATAGTCAATTTATTGAAATGGAACTTTTTGAGAATCGCTGTGATTTGTAACTCGACTAAACGAAAATTCTTTAATAAGCAGTTGTCGGCGCTACAAGTAGATGGCGCTGTTCCCCTTTCTGAATCACGCTAACGACCTTTTACTTCGTTGCTTTCAAATGAGCTCAAGTGTGTGCGAAGTATTATTAAATTTCACTTCTGGCATATGTGAATCGTATACACATCTATGTTTTATTTTTAAACTAAGCACGGACGTCCGTTTCTATTACTTAATAACTTTACGGCATATGTGTGAATGAAAGAAACGCGATATTTTGAGTCATGTAAAAAAGGGGTGCCAGTACTGAATGATGTATTTATATATTTAGATAAACGCCCATAGAAAATAATAAAATAATTTAATATTGCTGAGAACTAGTTATTTTTGGTCTGACTGTACTTTTATTGCTTTTTCAAAGCGCGGAGGAGAATGAGAATTGACGAAAAATATCGTCGTAGGATATTGAGAATGGACGTAACACCTTGCGGAGGAGGATGAGAATTAAAAAAAAGTATTTAATTTTATTAACAATTTTGCGGAGTAGTTTGGGAATCAATGTTAGAGATTTTTATCTTTTTAGAACAAAAGAACGGAGTACTCTGAGAATAACCCCCGGCAACTACACAGGGACAAGGTACCCACGATTTCATTGTCGTGTCGTGCAATTTGCCGAGTATCATACACGTGACTATTCAATTTTAAATGATTAGGTACCCAACATCGTAATCAATGAAATTTATAATGATTAACTGTAATTTGTAGCTCTCCTAAACTATAACGTTGCTACGTAAAAAAAATAAATTTATAAGAATTCTCGCTAACATAATGTAGTCATCAAAAACATCTAAAATTGCCGTGTAGTTTAAATCTTATTTATCCTTATTTCTTGTACCAATTCTTAAGGTATCTCACTTACTATCAAAAAGTTATAATACGTGACAAGTTAGCGAACCATCTAACAAATTCAAGTCATTATTGAAGTTATCCGATGGTTCAAAAGAAACAGCAAAGGATGTACCAATTATTCCAATTCGGCGCGGCGTAAAAAACACGCAATTTGAAGTTCTGTCGAAACTTGTTGATTGCCGGCGTCCGTGGGAACATCGATCGGATTGTTCGCGGTCGGATAACGATCGAAACGCAAAAAAGGGATCGAGATAATGGCGAACGAACGGAGCGAAGACGGGCTAAGGACGACGCGCTCACCTTGCCGCGCTCACCCCGCTCATCCCGCCCTCACCTCGCTCACCCCGCGTGTCCCGCTCAACCCGCGTGCCCCGCTCACCCCGAGGAATGCACCAGCCGGACTATTTTTAGTAATCAAACCCGATGCGGCCCGCTCTACCCAACGGGGCAAACAAACGTTTGCGAGTGCTAATAATCCTTTAAATTTATAGCCATTCTATGAAGAACCTATGAAGGTCGCATTCCTTTTAGATACCAGCATAAGTTGCAGTTTGTTAACCCGTGGACTTTGTTTTGATTTTTTCTTGTTCTCTACATGGGTTTAGTTCTCTATATTAGTCTATTTCGTTTGATGTCATGATCATAATAGTGTGTGGGATATGTGTTAATTTTTTTTTTGCGGTATTGTTTTGCAGATTTGCATACAGAGGTAATACCGCTAGCGGTAGCATAGGATATGGGTAGTAAGGTCATATTTTATCATAGTAAAAAATCCTGTCTTATCTAAATATAATGACAGAAAACTTAGGATGACAAAGATTACTTCATATAAGGTGAGTTGCATAATAGATAAACTTCTGCCTTTACATTGAGAACAAGGACAAAAACATCCAAGTACTTTTTATCGTTCTAACTTTACATCAAACTTAAAAAGAAAATGTCCGAGCAACTTAGAAAGATTCAAACGATATAATCACCATCTGTCCAATGAGAGTAGATTATCGACAACAAAAAAGGATTTATTATTATAAGGCAACAATAAATACAACTTAGATCCATTCGGCACCGCAGATACGAACATTAATCCTGCTTTTACGAGTAAGTATGTATCGATAAAATTATGAACAGATCTTATAGGGATAGAGCAACGATAAAAAACTATAGAAATTTATGTGTTTTACTTTTTATATCTGAAATATAATTTATAGGTAAAAAAAAACTTAAAATTAAGGGTCATTTTTCGTATGTATACATATTCTCATAGAAGAATCTTAATACGCGAAAACAAAATAAACAAAAATCGTAAAACCTCCCTACGAGCGAACATTGTATTGGACATTATAGATACACAACATATAGTTTCTATCCGATTGGGAATTGAACCCGAGACATTGCACAGCAACATCTTCAATATGTTACTATTGTTAGTGCAGGAAGCCTGAAATGCAGCTCTTCAAAATTCCATTTACCTTTTTAAAGAAAAAATATTATGTTTATGAAATAAACTTGGACATTGTATTATGAAATTTATTTTCCACTTGTATAATATAGAATTAACACTTTTTCATTTGATTCAATCAACTCTCCCTTATAAGAAAAGAGCGAATAAAAACACACAAGTGCAAGCAAGAAGCGCACATCGAAAAAAACCACCGTCGACGCAATATTAAAAAGTTCGCGTCACATATGGTGTGTATCGGCCGTGCTCGGACTAATCAATGTCGTGTACAGATAAGCGATAGTTATTCCATGGAAGCGGCAGTGCTATCCTTCCGCGACTAGGCGACGGCCGTTGAACCCCCACACCTGTCGCTCCCTCCTTACCCCTCGCTATTTTTTTCTCAAGTCACTTCCGTTCCACAGTTTTTACGCACCAGTCGATAACCGCGGACACGGCTCATTAGCGGAATCGCTCCCGGCCATGTTGATTGGTGTGAATCGTCTCAAACTCGCACGAACGACTCGAACTCCATTTTTATTAGAGACGTGACTTGGCTGGGGAATAAGCGATTTACAATCGATTTTCCTAAAATGGATACTTTTTCAAAAACATAATAAATTAAAAAAAAAAAGAGTTTTTTTGTTCTTCATTCCAAAGTTATCCCCCAAATACTTTTTGTTCATTTAGTTGACATTTTTTATGCAAAACAACACAAATAATAGGCACTAGTTGTTGTTGCAAGTAATTTAATTATAGAGCTTCTGTTTAAATTTCGAAAGTACGTGAAAGTACGAAATAAATAATCTTTTTAGTAATCAAAGCTACGGCCAAAAAAGACGAAAGTATGGTGTATAATAAAAATCGATTATTAATGATGATTATTATTAATGATGATGATTATAAATGATCGATAAATGTTTCACATCCCTAATTTTAATGTTACTAACAGGCAGTCCACCTGTTGTTTAGTTGCTACCATAATCTAGCAGCGCTAAGCTCGGAATATAGCGCCTAATATAAATTTATACATATAATAGAAATGATAGTTTCGTGTGTTTGTATATCGTATTTATTTGCAAAAAAAAAATACAATTTAGAGGATTGAGAAAAAGTTATAATTTCTATGACTTAGAATTTTTGCCTATTTGTTTGTGTTTGAAATCTTATCAAAGCTTAAATACTGAATTTTATTTAAGGGATAGATAAATTGAAATGTTCGTATTTTATTTATTTTGAGGTAACATGTAACATTACATGCAAAATAAAACATGACTCTAAGAAAAGTTATTACAGTTTGAAGTTTAATGTTACATTCTTAAGCGCGGTTGAACCCGCGTGGCACGGCTAGTCTAGAATGAGTGTAGCGATGATGTCACAGCACTTGAACCGTAAACAGTTCCACCACCTTTCCTTGATGGGGTAATTCGCTGCACTCCAATAAATCGTCGCTCACGATCCTCGTGTCATTGACTTTCGACAATTTAGCCGAGACGAAGCCTCACCGCCATTATCTATGCATTTACACTGTCAAAAAGAAGCAGGTACACGACTTACTTAATAGCTTCAGATTTTTTGTTACAGCTGAATTATTATCAAAGCGTAACAAATGCTAATGGATGTTTACGCTGTAAAAACTATGCGCGATTTATGCAAATGTTATTAATATTTTCGGATGATTCGACATAATAATAACGCATCGTTAAAGCAATTTCATTGCTAATGTACTTCTAACTAGCTTATTCTCGTGACTTTGCCCGCTTCGATCTCGATTACCATGATTATGAGTAACCCATGTATTAAACCAAATTATAAACTGTCCATGTGCCCAATTTAAGAGACATTTGATCAGTAAATTTTGCGTAAAACACACATACATACATTCTTACTAACTTTTGCCTTTATAATATTACTTAGATTTGCAAAACGAATAAAGAACTTGACAAACGTGTAATTAATCCATTATTATTATTTGCTAGCTTTTATAATAAAACAAAGGAGGGCAATTAAATGCGTGGAACAATATCTCATCAAAAGTCTACGGCAGTTGGCTAAGATGATTGCATATGCAGTTAGTCTCATTAAAAACAAGTAATGGTACCGTAATTACATACGTCATAACACGGTGCTAAAGTTACACAAATATAATAATAATTTTAAATATATTAACAAATACAGTTAATAAAAATTACATGTACTCATTCATAAAATAATAACGGTTATAGAGGCTGCTCCTCTGGTCTTAAAGCATGCTAACAAAAATAAGTACTGACGTTTTTTAAAGGTATTTTTTAGATTTTAATATTTGAAATTTGATATTAACATTACATTATATTACATAGCAGTGTAATGTTCATGTATGTAATGTTTGGTACGACAGCAAGAAATGCGTAATAAAAATAAAATGCTTTTGTCGTATTGTTGCGATGCGTACACGCATTCTTGATCTTTGTTACACTCGAATGCAGGAGATGTAACTTAGTGTGGGTGTTAACATGATTTTATTTATGATCTTATCTAAAAGAACATCAGTACTTTCAATTGAAATCAAGTAATATTTGAATTGAAAGTCGTATTTTTTCGGGAACATAAATCTACATAGATACTATTCAGCGAGTACGTATATTATCAACGTGTACACTTAAAAGCATATTGCTAATATCAGTAGGCACTATCACAATATCATTCCAACTCATAGTAAGTGGTTATCATCATCCATGGACTAGCCATAGTAATCAGCCGCAGATAAGATGAATATTACCTGTGGCAGGCCATAGATTGCGTTACTGTCTCTGGCGACCAGAGGATCATTCATTTAATTTCATTTTCCGGAATAGAACCACGAGTTTTGTACTACGTTCAATACATATGTACAGTCTTAGAATCTACAAATGTTTAAGAACTTACACGATATTCTAGTATAGAGGTAACATACTGGTAATTATATCTATCTTTTATCGCCTATGCCTCATAAAGATGGGCGCGTATGCAAAGTACAAAGGTGATTTTTGTACCGCACTTCCGACCTCACATTCCTCGGCCCGAACTACACTTGAGTCAATACTCGGGGTGAAACGTGCGTGAGTTGTGTGGGTCATCTTTCAATGACTGTACTATTTATACCCCAGTTCAAATTATATAAAATAATATTCCGTTTGCCATTGCACTCGTTTCATCTGGGTATATTTTCTGTTTCTTTTTTTTAAGTTATTTAATAAAGATTTACTGCTTCGTTAATGTGAATAATACTGAATAGTTCATAATTATATCGATAGATTAAATTATATTATATATGTACAAAAGTGTAAATCTATGCGTAATTTTCCTCCGTAAATTCTCAAAAGCTACTTTTTCGAAGCTCATTGCAAAGAGCAGTTGATTTTAACTTTTGCGCAAAGTATTTCTGTAACATTTATGCGAGATTAAATATTGTAATGATAAAAAGTATTTAACACACGCTTCAACAATTTTAAACACTTTTTGCATAAAAAACTTGTTTACAACCCAACGACTTCACTAAGATTACAACCGCCAAGCTAAATCTTCCGGAAATAGAAAATTCCACTGCTCGGGTGGCGTAATTAAAAATAATGTAAGTTGTCGACGCAGCAGTCATTGCACTGTAATAGAGCCTGAACAATGAAGGTCGGGGACCCTTGGGTCACAACAACCTTAAACTAGTAACGCGTTAGAGGCGCTACGGCTCTGAGCAATTTTTATCGCATTCCGATGAAACCAATAGCGCCACTTGTACGTTTTGCTATTCATTTTGTTTTTTTTTTAGTCATATATGGAGTTTTGGTTTAGGAATCTGTTTGACATGCGATGCCATACTTACGTATAAATACATACAAAAATATTAATCGGTATTTTACAATAGCGTCACATTTATTTTCGTTTGCCTAATTGCCTCGGATTTTTTTATACTTGTAAACATATAAATTGCTATTTTCTTATAAGTTTATATGTAGCCTTTGTGAAATTTTACAAATGTTTTTTTGACTTCATGTAAAATCTGAGAAATATAAACTCCCGTATCGACTCTGTCGTATAATATTATGACGTACTACAAACAAAATTTATTATAATAATTATAACTTGCACTGAATTCCATAATAAAGGAGGATATATTATCATAAACATGCCCTAAGTTTATCTACAAACGTCCCTTATACATAACATCCAGTATGTTTATAATGAGGCACCTCCATGATAATAATGACCGCTGAATACCATTAAGGACTTAAAATATTCAAGGTTTTTATAGACTTCATTAACAGGGATCTTTATTAGGAATCCTTTGATATTAAATTGACTGACTGGAAAAATGAATTAGCTATCCAAAACAATCCCACCGCTGGGCATAAATTTTGTCAAAGAATAAAGGTTTGAAGGTTTAGGTGTGTCCTCCAACCAGGCAACAGAAACATTGGTGACCCACTGATGTTCATTTTTGGACACGGGTTTCCTCTCAATCTAAGGGGGTTAAGGTCAAAGTTCACCATGCCGGTTTGAGAAATATTTTTTGAAAGACTCAGCACGACGTTTCTTCGTGCCAGCGTACCGGCAAATTGAAATTGATTTGTAATAAGTATAACATGAACAGAGTTTAGAAGCACAGTCTACTGTGCTGGAACAGTTATCAAGAGTGCATTAGAAGATTTCATCAGAAAGTAAGGAGAACGAAGAATCTTTAACGTAATGATATCTATCATGGTCGTTTTCGTAACAAACCCTCTGAAACACGGAAACACTCGAAATGATGAGTAGTATTACCCTAAAATTGTATAGAAGATCACCTAGATATTTGAACAGTAAACTCTTTTAGATCTGGGTTCTCTATATGGTTCTATTTCTTGTGTTCCCATAACACAGGGAATGTAGGTGTAAGTGTAGGAGTAAGGACTAGACAATAAGAGCTTATACATTATGAAGAAGGATTCAGATGTTAGCGGGATACTTCGATAGGTATATTATTTCCAGTTCAAGACAATGCTATGATTTCTATCAATTTAATGCTATTTACTTGTACAACGCTACATAAAATTACGCAATATTATTAAACTTTTAAAATTGTGACTAATCGTGTTAACTGTGATTTGATGATTATGATGATTATCTGAAACACTCTGAGGTTATGACTTACAAAATGTAAAACCTACATGTTTTTGGCATTACATTTGATGACTCCATAAATATGCTACATTTTTGGGACGCCCATAGAATTTTCCTATATTCTTTGATGAATCTATTAACTTTAACGATTTTAACAAGTTTCTTCGATTAATAGATATCGTTTAACATCGTTAGGTACCTACTATGGAGAATTCACTCGCCGCTTAGTATTGTGAGAAAGTATTTTCTTAAATTAATTGCAAGAGCAATTAATTTTGAATATGCATCAACATTTCTAGCGTATCAACTCAGAATATTCGTTATATTATCCTGTTCTTTTAGATATGTCATGGGAGTTATGTTATGTTATACGTTTTGTTATTATTCTATATGTTTCATTCGATGTACCGCCGATGGCGGTCCAAATTTGATGAGTAGACCACAAATTACATTACCGCATGCCGGCGCGGACAATTGATGCCGCGTCGTGACGCTCGTGCGATTAGTACTAGGTCAGGCCACCTATTCTGATACTGTTATATATCGTAGATGTTATTCACATTTATATCAGTATGCTTTCCTATATAACATCAAGGACAGATTTTTTGATTTTATCGTCGGCGATTTTTTAGTTTCCAAATATTAGCGTTAGTCTTTTTGATGAATAACATTTTGTATATTGGGAGGAATAGTTTCAGGATATTTATAAAGTGATTTTAATACAATTTGCTGACATTATATATCAATATGTAGTTCAATAGGGATCTAATTTACATAAAGCACGTGTATCTAAAGATCTATATTTTTTATGCAAAATTTTATTTCATTTAATTATTTCAAATATTTAACAGCCTAGATTACCGTAAGTGAATACTTATTTAGTAATCGGTCACGTAATAACCGATGAACTTGAACTAATTATGTCATAACGTGAACATACCTGCAACGGGCCCAAGGGTGGCTGCGAACAGCAAGAAACAGGTGGCGAATACGAGCTGCATGTTTTCAGAGTGCGTGCGGGATCGGCTTAGACGTGATACGTACACTCGCAGGAGTGCGCTTACGCAACACGGGACACTCGGGCACACTGAGCGCGCGCTGCCCAGGACCCCCCCTTATAACAGAGACGCGTCCCGCGCGCACCACCACTGAAACAACGGTTCAGCCGCGTCCACGGCCGACGCCTCTACCCTAGCGTACATCGCTCTCTCTTGCCCGAACAACTGTTAGCAGCACGCAGCGTAACCGGTAATGGTTGGAGGTGAAGTTTTGGTTCGTGTCGTTCGTCGGTGCCGTGCATCAGGCGGAGTCGGGCGCGGACGTCCGGCGGCGCACGGACGCTCGGCGCCCGCGCTCCTCGACACGGGAGTTATCTCGGCAAATCGTACCGCACAATAGTTTGCGTTCGCGCTCAATTTGTTCTTGTTGCGGTCGACGCGAATTCTTCGCTTGTCCAAAGGGTTGTCGTAGTTTTTTCTCGGATCACGAAGCGGTGCGGCGCACTTCAAGGGTGTGCCTTTGTTATATCTCTCATTGAGGATCGGGACGACCAGCCTGACTGCAATTATTGCATGCATTCTAATTTATTCTCTCTACATAACATACATACTTTGTTAATATTTTTATGGAGTCGTAAAATCTTGTGAGAATCGCATGCCCAATAGATACATTAATTTGTTTGAAATCTTGGATTTATTTACATTTTGCTACTAATTCTAATAAAAAAAACATAAATAAATGTATTTTAGTCCGTCCTATATACGTTAAAAAAACAGACGAATTGAGAACCTCCACCTTTTTGGAAGTCGGTTAAAAAACAATCGTTTTATATTAATATAATAAAATACTATAAGCAAATAACCATCATCTTCTGACGGTGCACTTTACGATCTTAATTGTTTAACACTTCGCTATAATTAAACAATTAATCACAACCAACGATACGGGGCGCGCGAAGTATTTGTTTGGAATGAAATAAATATAAAGTTGTCTTGTTTTAAAAATAGGGGAATGTGAAAAATATTATCGGGCTAAGGGAATAAACTCACAGTTACTCGTATTTTATTTGTCGTTTCGCGAGAAAACAATCCATACCTGACATCAAAACGGACTAGGTATACCGTGTAAAAAGATAATAACAGATAAACAGAGATGTAGATCTCGAATTGTCAGTATCCTGTATCTGATTTCACTGCCCTCTCCTATTTCTTAATGTTTATTTCTGCATTCTTTGCAACAAACGCTATATGAAATGCAAGTATCTGTTTGTTTTATGAGAAACATTTCTTCACGTGTCCAGTGAAGTTATTGAAGAATCTATTTTGTCATCGGAAACAACGTATTGCAAACAGAAATCACCTAAATTTTTCCTTTTATTATTATATTTATTTGATTGACAAATACTTTTTGTAATATGTAAGAATAATTCTAAAGCAGTTTGCTTCCATGTGAATAATTTTGAAGTTATATTCTGCTTATTTAACAATTATTTTAATATATTTTGTCTGCGACTTAGACCCCTGAAACCCTTTTTTAACTCATTAAGGGTGAAGTTGCCTCAAATCGTTTCTTAGTCCTCGTCTCGCCCATAAAAATATTGATATCAGGGTAGACCGCAAGAGCAGTGATAGCATAAAGATTAAAACTCGCCCCTATGTAAAAAAAATAATAAATCCTGATATACCTATTTTATACTAAGTCTTAAATCTTCAAGAAAGCTAGTTTCAATTTTCCATCTCACTACACCTTCTTTTACCAGAACCCCGAGTCCAAATCTAAATCCTTTCAAAAATATCCAAAGGTATGTAAGCAAAAACTCATTTTCTAATTTCAATTCAACATTACTGTTAACATGTGTATATAAACCTAAGTGTAGTCTAGCAGACCGCAGTTTTCCAGCGTAGTTGATTTAAAGCGGTTTGATGGCGGCGGCATTGCATCTATGGCTACCTTATAATAATTTTGCTAACGGCTATATTCTGGTTTGAAAGGTAAGGTGCAGAAGAATATAAAAAGGTACAACTTAGTCCTTAGGGACAACAAGGGATTTGGGAGGGTTTCGAAAGGGACTCGTTCGAACTCAGAACTGTTCGTGGCTTACAATAACCACTTAATGTTTGATAGATTGCAAACTGTATCAAAAAATATAATTAATTCTTAGGAAAAAAATCTTGTCCAGTATTGCTTAAAGAAAAAAATCTCTTAGCAAGTTCTTGTCTAGCATTGGTACATGTTAATTGTAACTGAGCGTAATAATTTTAATAGTGTTATAAAAAAATATATCTCTCTTCGCAAACAACTCACACCGCATTGCAGGAGGCCTTCTTAAAACTGTTTACATCCAGTGTTATAGTTTACATATAATTTAGCATAACAAAGTCACTCATCTATGCCATCTATGCGAGGAACGTTATGAAAATGAGCGAAGGAAAAACAATTGAGCCGACAAATTGTTGAGGTGCGCGCGCGCAGCACGCACACCAAGCTAGATATTAGATCTATGCTAAAGCTTTGCACCGACAGGACCAAAAATGGGGCTACCATGTATTAATGTTTCGTCAGTTTTTAATGTGTTTCAAGCACATTTTCAGTATATCATGTTTTTTGTCATATCACAGATATAAAAGCGCTAAAAGCCGACAATATACCTGACCACATTTTTATGTTATTTATTTGTTATCACCAAAGCGTCGGTCAGTCAGAAACATTATAAGTTCTGCCATATGTTCATTCTAATGAATGCCGACACGATGATTCGATGTAGATTAATAGAAATTAGCGCTATGTTTGACAATCTTTCTGACTGCGACTTCCTTTACACTAGAGAAAATTTTAGCTGCACGCTAGAATTTTCTCTTATGTCTTGGGTGTCATAAACACACACAAAGACACACATACTAAATAATACACAAACACCCAGACCCATAATTCATCATTTACATGTCTGTTTGGCCGGAGATCGAACCCTGAACTAACTGCGTGTCAGACCGGTGTGGAGACCGCTCCGCCACGCGGGTCGTCAGATGATATTTGTTAAGAAGCTTTTCTTAAAAAAATACTTGAATTTAGCTCTAGCTACATTTTTTTTATTATATTCCGTCTATCAAGTAGTTTGTACCGTCCGAAGACATTAAACAGTGATAACAATTTTGAACGTGTGCTTTGGCACAATGATTCATTCCATTTCTTGTCCAAACGTCATTGTAGATCGTTTTTAATTTTGATTAAATGTGATAAGTGAAAAAAATCTCTATGTTATTAACAAAGAATAAGGCGACAACATCGATTGCGAAAAAATCGTATGTAAATCTGCCCTTACACCGGCACGAATTAAATCTTGTTCCCTTTTCAAATACAATAAAAAGGCGCAGCTAACAGCACCTAACAAGCGGTTAAGTTAGGTAAAAGAAAATGTCCGGAATTTTTGGCCGTAGCGCCTAATTTTGTTTTTATCATGGTAACCCTACGCCGGTGGAGTTTAAAGCGGCCGCCGGTGCATCACCACTTTAAGCATGTAGCTTTGAAAGCCACGTTAATTGGTGATGTTTGCCAATGAACCACCAGAAGGACCGCCAGCCCGCCTCGACTTGACCACGGACTTTGTATATCACGATATAGGTAGATAGATGTATGCGTAAAATGTCGGTGTTTTGTCGACACATTTTATTACGTCTCGCTTACGATCGAATTGAGTTCCTTGTGAGGTAATGTATGCAGCTTCACCCTCTTATGCATTTAATTTAAATGGAAGTAGGATTTTATGTATACCTATAATATTTATATGATTAAAAAGTCATCCTTTCATTCTTGTATATGCAAATTCTTTATTATTCGTTATAAATATTGAGATTACCTATACTAAACAGAAATTCAAATATGTTTTCAAACTGACTTTGACTTTCTGCATTTTATTTATATACATAAATAATATAGCGATTTACTATAACAACAAAATACAAATAACATACATAACATAAAGTTATTTAGTATATTTTCACTCTATATCTTTAGTCCACAATGAACGTTTAAATCGAGCGAGTTAAACGCTCTCTAAGAAGGTATTCGCGAAGGTCACTAAACACCAATATTTTATTTACTATAGAAAGTTTCGCTACAAGATATTGCACTTAAGATGAACCATGCAAAAGTTGAATTGCATTAATGCCTTCGGGAACATTTTTGAATCTCTTTTTAATCGCATTCAGCCGATGCCTATCGTATTGTTTTACATTGGATGAGTTACGTTCGCCGAAGCGAGTCGATAAAATAAAATTCACAGTTTTATTTTCACAAAAAATCCAGATATTACTTTAATAGCTGCAAAAGGAGCAAAAGTCACTAGATTCGAACGATACAAAGAGATTTTTTTTTCGAGAGATGTTACGGCGCTTCGGAGATCGTTTAATTGAGCGAGTGCATGACTGTGATATTTGAATGATAGCGGTAATAGGACCGCACATGCTGTCCAACAAAGCTTTGATGCGGCAATCACAACGTAAAACAATCTTTTCGGGGATCAAAATAAATTAAAACCGCTCAATAACAATAGCATAAGGGCCTAAAGTCATAAATATTTTAACGATTGAAAGCATTCAATGATTCTATTTGTAATGCATCGTGGTGATCACACTTTCGTATATTAAATGAGTTGATTGCGTGATAATTGCTTAAAGCCGTATTTATATACAAAGGACCCTAAGATCTATATTAATATAATAAAGCAGTAGAGTTTGTTTGGTTGAACGCGCTAATCTCAGAAACTACTGGTTCGAATTGAAAAAATATTTTTGTGTCGAATAGGAAATTTATCGTGGAAGGATTTAGGCTACAAATTTCACGCTATCTTTGTTTTTAATACAGTGTTCTCTAATAAACGCGGGTAAAACTGCGTGGCACAGCTAGTGTATTTGTGTAGGTGGGTGTGTAGGGCGGTGTGAAGTACATTACTAGCATCACGTGGATTTACCGTCCTCACGTGTACTTTTGCGTCATAGAGGCTTGTCTTGTGTTCGATTATCAGACTATATACGATAGAATATACGCAGTGATAGCTGAGAGAAATTTAGCCTTTCAATCTACGGGTAGACACATCTTGCCGTCCTGACCGGATCACTTGGCTGGGCGGTGCGTCTGCAACCCCAAAAGGCTCTTTTAGCACAACAGGCCTATTCATTAGCTTTCATTTGATACCCATATTGTAGTGACAATAAAAAAACGTCGTTCTTCCCCGTCTTTATCCCCTATTCTCAGGCGCCTGTTTTTAAAATATATAGACTATGTTACTCTCCAAACTGAGACGATTGTAATGATATGTCACACGTTCCATTCCGTCAAGCCGTGTCTGCTGTAGCACGTTCCAAAATATACATCCATACATACATGCATACATATATGCATACATATGTACACATGCTCGAAAAACATTACTCTCCTTCTAACGCAGCCGGGCAAATATGATTTTGTCGTCACGGTATTTCGATGTAGAAGTAAATGGACACTAACACCGCCTTTGCTAACGCTATTATACAAAATCCCCTGAATCCGTACATAACGTATATTGGAAGCCTAGAACTTATGTAATGACAATGAGTATGTACATCACGTGTGGAACTGACGTCACGGAGGGGTCCCCCATAGAACGTAACAATCATAATAGGATGATAATGTTGTCTGTTTAACATTTTAGTTTTAAATTGATTCATAAATTGATTGTAAACTATAGATAAAGTATTTAAAATATTTCTATACTAATACGGTAATTCAGAAATACATTTGTCTGTTTCGCTTGTTAACCCCTTTTCTCTTAGAAAACCCTCTACCGTGTCTGAACATCACATTTTTCATTATATAGCCTGTATCACTCTGCAAACTGTGATGCCTCCAATGATATGTCATATGTCACAATCGGTACAGCATTTTAGGCTATAGGGCGTGCCAAAATGGATATACATACATACGCTTGAAAACGTGAACCCTTGTTCTAACGCAGTCGGGAAAAAAACGTATGTTATAATTTCTAGATAAGTTTAAAGTTCTACCTGAGGTCAACCACAGATGCATGGCTACTTTTGACTAAACTGGAATGCCTTGGATGTCTATATCTCCCTTACCACACTTTTCAGACCTAAACACAACAAGCTCTACTGTCATCAGGCAAAAATAGATTTAGCGGTTGTGCCTTAGTCAAATCATAAAGAAAGCTGCCACTCTTCAAAAATATTTTTTATCTAAATACATGAGATCAACGCACAGCCCAAACAACTGGACGGATCAGGCTGAAATTTGGCATGCAGGTAGATGTTATAAAGTAGGCATCCGCTAAGAAAGAATTTTGATCAATTCTACCCCCAAGGGGATAAAATAGGGGATTAAAGTTTGTATGAAACTTTGTCAATTTTATACTTCTTAACGCGAGCGAAACCGCGGGCAAAAGCTATTTATTTTATAAAGTCGCGAGATTTTTTACTGTTGTGTAAGCTAGTACGGGCGTACACACGTGTCTGGGGCTCACGTGTTGTTCTGACGTCATGGAGACTCCCGTCTGCCGACAGTGGGACTATTCCTCGCTGGAACTGACAGCATGTTAACCCAAACCTTGTAACCTACTCGTCTATTTAATGTATAATGAGATGGCATACCTGTTTGTTATTCAATCATGCTAGAACCATGGGTCGCATTTACAATTTTGCATGGATGTAGTTTTTTTTTTATAAAAATGAAGTAGCAAACGAGCATGTAGTTCTCCTGATGGTAAGTGGTTACTGCCACCCATGGATGTAAGCAACTTCATATAGAACTGGGGTTCTATCTGAACTCGATCACAGATGCATTGCCACTCCTGAGGACTAGGATGATCGCCTTATATAGAAGTGAGCTGGCGACGACACCCTTCAACCGGAACGCAAGAACTGCTTCACGCTAGAAATAGGTGTGGCGGTGGTTTCCCGGTCGAACAACACTGGTTCTACCATCTGGTTATTTACCCAACGTATAGGTTACTTTTGATTTCGACATCTTGCATTATTTAATAATAGCGACTTTGTAATATCTCGTAGAGGAGCACGTGTGTTTTAGTTGTATGAATAATGAGGTGTCTATACTTAATTAGTGAGTAAAAAAGTAAAATCATTTACTAATTTGTCTATACGGCCTATGTCATTGATTTTGTCGTAACTGTGCGGCAAAATTAAGTGACGTCGCGGGCGGCAATTGTATGGGTGACCGCGAGTGGTTATATGCGCTTTCCTTGTAGAGTTCGTTAATTTGTCGACCCCTAGTTATGATAGTGAGTTTGTCGGAGGCCTACATTTTAGGGCATAGTTCTTATAAATTATAATTTATAGTAATTTTTACACCGTTTTACCCGACTGCGTCAGAAGGAGGGTGATGTTTATCGAGCGTGTATATGTACTATGTTACTATGTAAGTATGTTAATTTCTTTGGCACGCGCTACAGCCCAAACGGCTTGACGGATTGTGATCTACATATCATTAGAAATGTCTCAGTTTGCAGGATGCCAATAGGGGAAAAGGGGAGGGAGGTTCGACTTTATTAAAAGCTTTTATTTATTTATGTTTGGGTCAAATCTTGCAAGCTGAATTTAACCCACTTCTCAGTGCCCGATTGAGCCAAAATTTGGAACACACATTAAGTTCTGATGACAATGCAATTATATGTAATCAATATTGTTGTAATTCCAAAATGGCCGCCGCAACAAAATGGCGGAATACATATTTTTGTCCAACCCACCCAATATGGGTATCAAATGAAAGAACTTAATTTGTAGAATTCAAAACAGTACGGAAAAAGCTTGTTGTTAAAAATACCTTTTTATATTAATTTATTATTTATTATGATCACGATAATATGGGTAACAAATGTATGCAAGTAAATAAACCATTCTATAAAGTTACATAGTCATACACGGTGGTAGATATCTTTTATTATCAATATTATACAACTATAATAGGCACTGTATTAACTTAATTTTTTTACCAGGTCCACTTTTAGGACTTAAATTTCCTTACCTTAGTCAAAATTAAAAAATGACGACAAAAATGTCATAAGTTTAGAATTTCACGTAACGCTTTCTACATAGCCCCATAGTAGGATTTTTTCCTGGCTTATGTGTACCATGGACACACACAAAGACGAATACAAAAACACCCAAACCCAGAATTGAAATCTAAATTCAGCATTCAGATGTAGCCGTGGTTCGAACTCGGAACCCACTGCGTGTCAGACCGGTATGATGACCGCTCCGCCTCGCGAGTCGTCAAATTTAAATACCAATTTCCAAAATAGTTCTTTAAATAAAAAAAAAACAGTTTTCTACCAAGTTCTGTCATAAATAATTCCTATTTATAGAATGCATTTATACAGAACATCGCGTTATGAGCTCGTTTTTGGCGTATTATTCAACTTTAATTATAATAACTAAATATTAACACAGATGTTACAAAAACAATTCAACAGCAACTAAAGTAAACACGTGGCGTTCTGGGCACGTGATGACAAAACATAACTATAACTAGTTGAAACAATATTTAGTTTTTTTTCATAAATATGAAGTAGTAAGTAGTAAACGAGCTAGCATCCCACCTGATGGTAAGTGGTTACTGCCAGCCATGGATATTTGTAAGCAACTTCATATAGAACAGGGGTTCTATATGAAGTCTATCACAGATGCGTTGCTACTCCCGAGGACTGAGATGGTCGCCTCATGTAAAAGTGAGCCGGCAACCACACCCTTCTACCGAAACGCAAGAACTGCTTCACGCTAGAAATAGGTGTAGCCGTGGTACTTTCCCGGTCGAACTATGGTGGTTCTACCACTAGTTAGCAATCCTGGCATCTGACCACAGCTGAGACTGTTCTAATCTGAGGTTGATCACAGATGTCCATGGATGGCAGTGGCTACTTACGATCATTCATCTTATAAAAAGAAAAAATAAGATAATAGAGTTTAAACTTGTGAGGAACTTGTAAAATAAACAAATTAATTTAAAATAAAAATATATTCCATAAAAATTGTATACAGTGCGAGTTTTCAAAATGTGCACATATTAAATTGTGGGAAACTTTGTTTAATTTTATCATTGGAAAACATATTTTAAAAAATGTAGTCCTTTATAAAATATTTTTTATTTAATTTGCTATTTACACCCCTGTGTAAGTAAAATGACATAACTTCTAAACTAAATGACCTATCGGTGCAATAAACTTCATAATGATTGGAAATAACTGGGCATCCTTATAACAATGAATTGTAAAAGAGAACTGCCTTCAACAAAAAAAGAAACACGTATACAATTTACTTATTTCTTTCCCATGTACATAATAAAATTTAATATTACAAAGTTCAGTCCAATACTTAAGCATTCACATCATATTTGCGCAAATGTTATTAAATAAAATAATACAATCTTAGTCAGTTTCTTCATAACTTTTCAGATGCTCTTTTAATAGTTGAATTCTTTTCTTCTTCTCATTTAAAACTTTAACAAACTGGGCATACAGAGTGACTTCCATATCTGTCTTACTTCTGATAATTTCTTCAAATTTTTGTGAATAAGCCTTAAGGTCTATGTTTAGGTCCTCATTTGTTTTATTTGCAACTTCAATGTCAGAAATAAGTTTTCTATTTTGTTCCAATAAACAGTCAATTAATATCTCTTTTGGTGCAGGTACTTCATCTCGCTGCAGGAGAACTACACCATATGTTTTAAGTGCACCTTCATATCTTTTCTTCCAAGTAAAGTTGGCAATATTTATATCATCTGAGCTAATGGTAAAATCATGCACGTAATCTTTATTGTTGCCATTCAGACATTTCTTTACATTAGAGTAATAATCCTCTTCAGTCTCGTATAACCTTTCTAATCTCTTAACTGCTGTTTCCTTCGTATATTTACCATTCCAACTGTCGTCTTCAAAGAATAGTTTGATATGGAATAAATCGCTATTATCATCAACCCACAAAATTTTTACATATAACGGTTTGCTGTTTGCATATAATTTTGTAACAAAAGTCTCTTTGTTCTGTGAAGAAGAATCCATGTTAGAAACTAGGTACGCGATAAAATGATTCCTTATTTAAATTTTTCCAAACTTGATTTATAACGCACTCTCAGTGGGTCTGATTTAAAGTAATATCCACTGTAATTGTACCAGAGTTAATGGAAGTAAGTAGGTACCTAATTTCAATTTAGCCGCACTACTTGCACTCGGTGTTGATTTTATTTATTTTCACATATTGAAACCATGTTTAAAATAAACACATGACAAGTGACATCAAATTAAATATTTAATCTCAAAAATTGGCTTAGCTTTCGCTTATTGTTGAGTTGTATTTTTGTTTTGTATATTTTTATTGTTTATTTTCTTGCTCGTTCCATATTGCTGCGTTCGGTTAATGCAACTGTCAGTGTCAGTGTACTCACTACTCAGTGTCAGTCAACAACAGTGTCAACAGAAATTGTTTTTTAAATGATGGATCATGGCTTTCGCATACCTTGGATTCTTTATTATTCACCTAATTATAGATTACCTTTTTAAGGTTTTACAAGCTTTTTACCTTGAGAAATTCGGGACATTAACACGTTCAATGCCACCTCAATTTTCATGAAGTTCGTTGCAATGCCGCCATACAAAAGCATGCGGACACTCCA
>DWNE01001269.1:0-22770 GCA_018249875.1 Cecropterus toxeus | reverse complement strand
GATCGATTTAAAAAATCGATCTTTTTGACTCGAAAGATCGATTCTTCGATTAATCGATCTCAGATCGACATCCCTAACGAGGACCAGAACAGACGCGGGTCACGTCCGCGTGACAGGAAAAAATGAAGATAAGTGGGTTTTTAGTGAACTCACTCTGTTTAGTCATATACAGTATTTAACGAGTAGATAGTAAACAATTTACGAGATTAAGGAGAGTATTTATTTAGTAACGAATTTGAACTGTTACTTGAATGGCCAAACTAGCTACTTGCCTGTTACCTGTCCAAATCACCTTTTTGCTTCAATTATATTATATAAAAATATTAGAGACGACGTCGATTGTATAATAAACTTTATTATTTAACGTGGATTCAACATATTATAATGATATAATATTAATTGTATACAGGTATTACAGGTATATTTTATAAAGGTGAAGTACATTCATGACAAAACACTTTTGTCCTGACTGAACCTATTTACCCATTCAAGAAGCATCGAATTGAATTGAACTATGAAAAATAAACAAATGAACATTTATTTTATTACTTAATTTTAAAAACATATATAAATCTCATTTAATTAATGGCATTTATTTTATGGTTTACTTCAATTTTATACATTACAGCATAGCAACAATTCTTATTATTTTTTAATATAGTAACATTAATCCCAAAAATTCAAAATGGCAGTGAAGTGTAGAGAACAAATCTATTTCTATCTAAGTTTTTGAGACAATAAAGCAGTGAGTGACGTGGTGTAACGGATTTCAATGAAATTGGACTCTATCTCAAGATTTGATACATTTATTGGTTTCTTGTCATTACGAAGGTGACCAATATTTTCGGATCAGGTAAGTGTTTTTTTTGTAGCCGCCCACTATACCTTCAATCTGCTTAGTTTTATGTAAATATTTCATAAATAAAGCTATTAAATATGTAGTAAACATTTGGGGACGTTAGGTAATAAGATAATATTCAATTATATGGACGAAACGTAATGTTTAAAAGGTAACTGTCATAATCTAATCGGTATTTAGACACTACGCATTATGATAATATACATATGAATAACATCGAGATATGTTTATTCATATAATATATAATTATTATGTACCTGTTTTATTATTATAGTACGACAGTTTTGTTTATATGCTTATATTTCGTTACCGTGTGACATATGAATCAAAGTATATAAATCATCACTTAAAGCAATACATATTACATTCATGTACATTTCACCATCGACGAAGAATTTTCATGTATTTTTTAAAAAATATAAAGCAAATAGTTTATATTATTATATTTTTTATTATAGGTACATATTCACTTTTAATCGCAATAGTTTTCTGTATATTTTGAATTGTCTTTTGAAGTGATTTTTTTCTATTACTCTAAGATATACAAAATGAGATGATACTATTTCCATCCTGTTCACATTTGTACCAGTGCCTCCAGATACACTGTAATTAATTAAAGTAGATCTACAGTATTTTCAAAATATTTGGACATATTTTTTTCGATCAATCAAAGTTTCCTTTCAAAATTGTTTAAAATGTCACCTACTGTAATTTTGTACTAACGAAGCACTGATTATTATGGAAAACTAGAACCATGTGTATTAAATGTGGCTTGAGTAGCTTATTTAATATTTAACATAAACAATTCAGTCCTTTGAGGATAGACAATATTAATAGTTATTGTGTGAGGTTGTTGTATTATGGTAATTTTATTACAAGATAGTAGATATCTTAATTATTATATTTTATTTGCAAGTGTCACTATAAAATGTTCAATATCTTATTCCGTTACATCAGTGGTCCATAGCTGAACAGTTATCACGAGAAGTGGTCTGTAGACTATTCAACGTAAACAATGTTGTAGTACACCCTGTGAAATTTTTGGTGAAGTATCACGAAAAAAATCCTATTTATAAATTTAAATAAAAACAATAATACAGAAGTAGATTTAGGGAAAAATCATACAACTAATATTCAAATCACTATAAATCCAATATTATTACGAAATTCTACAAAACACCAATGTAAACAAGATTATTTTAAAACGAATAATAAGTTTCCATTTTCCTGATTTACAAGTTAATTAATTTCTGACATAACAATAATTATCACATGCTTATGTGTAATTTTAAGTCCCGGATTACTAATCTGTTGCTACTATAACTCTGTAACTATAAGTCTGTTGGCCGGATAACTAGTCTGTTGCTGACTGCAGGTTGAACTCTTATCATGTTTGGGGTTCATTACCAATGTCCATGGCCAGGACCGGTCACTTTTCAGCAGATGCACAGCATGCTTATTTGCTATTTGTGAACTATAAAATACATTGTCTTATTATTCTCATAATAGTTAAAACATCCTGTCATTTTTACGTTAGTGGTGGTTTGAGACAGATAATAAGATGTATCAGCATATTTGTGGCCTACATCAGATAGGGCTTCTGGTTCTTTTTAATTATAGATACCAATGGGGGGTAATGGTCATTTCCTGTCTACATGCAGGTGTACTGCATAGTTGTTTGCTATTTCTATATGGGATAAATTAACTAGGTTAGAAATTTTCATTTTCTTTTTCTGTTTGCATACAGGTGAACTGCATTATAGGTTGCTATAATCAATATGGTATAATAATTTACTATGTTTCTTCAGCCTAATGGCATCTCTATAGCCCTACTTGTCTTCAGCCCATGCCTAATTGCGGTATTGAGCTAGATATGGCTGTCTTTGGTCAGTTTCGTGTCCCTATACTTGATGCAGATTTTTGGCCACATTACACAAACAAATGGAGAATACCACCACTATCAAAAAAGTATTTCTAAACTAGTCATCCAACTAACTTCTATATGTATTATAAAGTTAATATAAAGGCAAACCTGTTATCGTTAAGGTTATTGAATAATTGAACTACTTTACATTTTACTATCTCCTATTCTGGTTATTGAGCTGTAAACGTGTTGTTTATGTACTGTATTGTTATGTAAGTAGAAGTGACATCAATCGAAATTATAACTTTTTGGTATGCATCTTGTGATTCGAGCATACTTAATGATATTTTGCTATTGTATGGCAAATGCTATATGCCTATGTACACACTTATCCAGGTATAAGAGCTATGCAAGACTTGTTACAGAGCTTTGAAGACAGAAAGAGGATGTAGTTCAAGGTACACAATACTATTAGTATTTTAGCTTATTACTAAATTGGAAAACACACATTTAGGAGCCAAGGCTCCCTAAATTTAATTGATCAATTGCTATTTGGTAAAATGTATAAAATTGTGAACTACATTAAAATCCATTCTATTAATCGTATTTAGGAATAGCAGGACTTTTATAATAGAATTCACTAACAACCATTAGATAATTTCTATAGTTAAGATTTGAAAATTATCATTCATTTAATTAATTAAGCGTCATATAAATTAATAATAAATACATCAATGATCCAGATAATAGTCCTTCATAGTTCCACATATAAACTCATAAAGTAGTAAATTTCAGTCAGTAGTTTCAAGTACTATCTAAATCTTTGAATAAAAGAGATTGTTAAAAAAATAACATAAAAGAAGAAGTAAGAAGGCCGTCGATAGAAGTGGAATAGCATAGAAGATGCGCGGGCGCCGCTGATCATAAACGTTGCAGTTTGAGCCATGACTCACAGCCGCCGAAAATAACTTGGGAATGGGCGCCGCCTACCGGCCGGGGCGGGCGGCGAACCGCTCGTGCTCAGTGGCAGCCGCGAGCCGCTAGAGAAGCGGTCGACGTGGAGCGTGCGAGCCCCGTACTGATACGGGTGGTGGCGGCGCCGGCGCGGGATGCGCCGCCATGCCGGTACGACACCGCGAACTCGGCGAAGAGCTCGCATCCCCGGAGCCCAAACGCTGCAGACACTGCGACGGTACGCTACCACTTGTGAGAATGCTCCTAACTCCATAAATCGTGCCGATAACTCACCAACTACATTCCTAATGTAAACACGTGATAAAATGCACTAATCACACGGCGGATGTAAACTTGTGATAAATCGATGCGGCCCAAATGGAACAAATTTTATTGTCCCGTAAAAATCGGTGACAGTTTAAGATGACTCTGCTTGTCACCTGCTTGTTTGATGACTGCTTTTAAACTCGCCGAATGCTCTGAAGCCGACCACCACGTGCCAGAATTGTTGATATACTACACAATGTTCTTGTTCTAGAGTACTGACTTTCATTGTGATAAACAGCCCTAATCATATTGCTAATGTAACAATGTGCTAATGTTGTGCTGTTCTGACTGCGAATTAATTTGCAACACGTGTGTAGTATGTTCAAACTTTTTTCTCTTGAGTAGTTATTTGTCATCCTAAACTGTTTATCATAAAAAACAAGTACTGGTTTATTTATGAAAACAATGAATTTGCATGATAGTATTACATGGTAATTTGAAATGTCTGAGGGAATGCTGTGAGCGTGTGAATGTGACTGTTGAAATTTGTGTTCGTATTCAAGACATAATGACACAACAATTGAGTTATAATTATTGACTTTGATTAATAAATTTAGACTTATTTTCCTGTTATTCATTTTGTTCATGACATTGTATGCGAGAGCTTCTACTAAAGCTTTGCTAGCGATGTATAGTAATGAAAACTCGTTGAAAGGACCTAAATATTTTTGTTATTATAATTTGATAGTTAATTAAATTCAATAATAAAATAGAAATAAACAACTAAAAATACTAAATTTGACAGTGGAAACTGACTTTTTAATAGTATGTACTAAACATAATTGTTAACACTTGGTTTATAAAATTCTTAGATGAAAAATGTTTAAATTTTCTCATTGATTGCATAGACTGTTTAAATTACCGACGCCAAATTTGCGCTACGGTATGCGGAGATGAAACGCGGCAGATAAGTTAAAATCCGAAGTCACTCGAGCGATTCTGCCGGCGCTCGCTTTAATTATATTTTATAATCTTTACATGTATCTAGTTCTAGTGCAACATACTAAATGCAGTTTCATTCATCTTCTTCACGTGATAAATTAATTAGGTTCACTAACAAAATCATAAACTTCTTTCCATAAACCGTATTATCTTATTCTGTTACTTTTAATTATCTGTAAGTATAATTCATGCTGTCGTTTCTAACGGGAGTCGGAAGCTAGCCGTAATTAAATTACGGTTGAAATGTTAATATTCCGAGTGCTTTATCCGCGCTGACGCTCGACTTTATCTGCTGTGGGCATATCTTTAGATTACCTTAGTCACCGGAGTGTAATATGTGTCAGGAGGCGTCGAGAATGGAAAGTGCATATAAATAGTGAGCACGGCTGATTCCAGAGCGGGACGCGTTATGTAACTGGTGGTTCGCAAACAAATGCAAGTCGAGTGCCGTACATGCGTTATTATGCGGCAGGGCTTCAATTGCAGTTTGTGTACTATATTTGTTAATACATGCTATGTGTAAAGCCTATCTATCTATTGCTTTTGCACATATACTGGCAAACAAAGTACATATCTAATACACGTTCAGGTTTAAAAGCAAATGATTTAAAAGCGCTCGAAAGGGTAACAATTCTTGTTCCAGAGAAAATAGTGTCCAAATAGTTCATGCGACGTGTCGTCTCTGGTATTTAGGTGTACACTAAATATTTTGGCAAATACAGCGATACTGGCACATCGTTACACTTCGCCAAGTGAAAACTCGCCATTAGCCATAGTTTGAATTGCACTTGTCTGTTGCATAATTGGGGCGGGACGCGCGTCCGGCGCCTCCACGCAACTGCACGTGACTTTGCTACATTAATTATGTTTTCCCGCAGAACATCTGGACCGTTTTCTATTTAAGCAGCTGTGTTTCACTGTCCATTTTTCTTTACACGACGTTTATAGTTCTATGGGGTTAATTATAAATATCAGCAGACCGTTCAGGCAAATTTTGAGCTTCTAGCGGCGATGTCTACTAGATGAGTAGGGTTTTTTTGTAGATTTGACAAAGTTTGTCAACTAATAGTTGATCATCATTATTAGTATACATAATAGTTATTTTGTTCGGCTTCTAGACAATTCTTAGTACTATAATAATATGACAATGGTATTAATTTGTATATCTTCTCAAACTGGGCGGTAACGCCTCGTGTACGGTGTTGGTTTAAATGCAGGCTGCATTTGATGCTAAATGGCATACGGAATAGGAGTTGTCCTTTGAGAAGACCGTCTGAAATAGCCCTATTTAAATTTTTTCCAACGCTACTAAATAAATCGACGGGGCGATAGTCAAAATAAGTTTAGCAACAGCAACAATTTAAGACGTTACGGTAATTAAATAGATTAACATTTTCATTTTACGGTATCAAAATAGAGGTTAAGCACTTCTTGTTTTACTGAATACATATTTACTTTTAGATAGTACGTACTGAGTAGTAGTACTTTGCGCTACAAGTAATTAGGGATATTCCAAATTTTTCGTAAAATATAATTACTTATCAGAACTTTCCGATGTATCTGCATTAAGAATGGCAGATTCTATTTTCCAAGTGCCTGTTTAATTTTTTATGACGCTGCATACAGGTAACCCTATTTTGTGTTGTATTTATAAATGCAAAACTTTATGGAGAGTTATCCTGTCTATTCGCGTTCTGGGCATATGTCCCAGGACATACTGATTTTTCGAAATTTAAAATTAACCGGTTACCATTCAGTCCCACCTATCGCGTAAGTTAGGGATATTACTGTATACATAACCTTTGTCAAGACGAAATTGTTTGATAACATTACATAGTGGATGCAATCGCATTAGTCATCACAGTTTGTCTATATGTAGGCGGTTCTTGTGTACCGATTGTAGCAGCGATGTTACGGCAGGTGGCTGGCTACATCGCCTGTCACGTCGAACACTGGCGCTGTTATCGGCAATGTTGATCATATTGACCGAGACACTTAGTACTAATAACAATGGAATGTTACACCGACTATTGTTTGTCAACAAACACTTCTGTTTAATGATGTTAATTTTAGTTTCGTAATCAAAATAAGTTAAGTCGTTTTCCTTAAAATGATTTAAATATTTACATTGGATTCTACTTACATATACTACATACATTACTATCCTTAAAATTAATTAAGAACTCTGAGTAGGCTTAATTAATTGAAACCAATAAATATTTTTCTAATTATAAAATTAGAGGGAATTGAAATATAATCTTTTGGGAAAATAACATGTATATAATATATTGAATATTTAATGGCTAAAACTAGTAGGGCAATTAATTCTATGAAATAGTCCAATTCGTCAATAAAAAATATTTTTGTTTCTTGGTATCACCTAAATTGTGACGACTTCATAGACGAAAAATATGTAGAATAATTATCCTTAGACAGAAACGAATCGAAAGTAGAGGAGACTTAAACCCAATATAAATAAATAAAGTTTTAAGATCCTGTTTGTATTATTTAAATAACAGCATTTTACAAAATACATACGTATATGAAAATATATATATGGTACATATAACAATGAAACGATTATTAAAAATGTCTCTGAATGTTTGTTATGGGTATCCTCCGAAACAGCTGGTCCGTTTTGACGGGATTTTCACTGACAGATAACTAAGTTATAATGTGTAACCTAGGCTACTTTTAATTTAGAAAAATAATTAGGGTTCCGCGCGAAAAATTATAACCAATAATAATACGCGCAAGCTCCATATGAACTCTGCCGCCGCCGCCGGCGCTAATGTCAGTTGCTAGGGAGTAGTAGGGTTCAGAAAAATCCAAAAACGAAATCTGAAAAGAAAACATACGATAGAGATGAGAATGTCCAAAAGAAGATTAAAGAAATAAAAGACTATTTGCTAAAATCTAGATAACTAAGTTAGGGGTCGGCAAGTGGGGTGCGGATATTGTTGTAAGGTTTAAAAAAAGTCCACGTGGCTTTCAAACGTATGAAGACGTAGATCTATACATGTTGGTATATTAGAGACTATTTGGTCCTAAATTCCACATTCTACGGTCCGCCTGTTGCCGAACGTCTATAACTTTTATAAAAATATTAGGAGTATTTCTTTTTGTTAAAATGCCTAAGTTTTTATTGAGAATTACAAATTATTAATATTTCTAAAAATGTTTCTATAAGATTTTTTATTTATTTCATAGCGTTGGTTTTTGACATTTAATCAGTGTTTTTCTGTATGCTTTTTTATTTCTGAAGTTGTATGCAAGATTAAATGAAAGTAAAAATGTGTCAAATGTATTGTCAGTCACGTTATAAATTCCCAAACTTAATAATTAGGAGCAAATTACGCGTACGACTTAAATTACTCTACAAAAATATTGACAAAGTTTTAAAACTTTTAAACGCATTTCGTTCTTAATAAATATATGTCATGTATCAGAAATAGTGTATGAATAAGGTTTCACAAATGTTGACGACGGCCCTATAATAAAAGTCGTTATTTCCACCAAGAAAATGATTCTATTTACGCGAAACGCGTTGGCGTTCGGGTTGTAGGTAATTCTGTCGCACACTAGAACGGAATGTTTGTTTTGAGGAGACGCAAACAAAGTCATTATTATTCCAAGAAGGTAAGCCTGTATCCATTGTGCAATATATTCTTTTATCGTTTAATGCAGGGCTTCTCAAAGTAGGGTAGGCGTACCCCTTGGGGTACGCATGGTAATCGTAAGGGGTACGCAACAAAATTACCGTAATGAGGGCTACTTAGGTAATGGCGCACATTCGACAGTTATAACTAAAGTTGCTGTTAGAAAAAGCGCAAATATGTTATTTATTAACATCACATATCTATTACGCCTTCTGATTTTTACTTTAATTCTTTATTGTTATTCTACTGTAAGTGGAGGTAATTTTAAAGGGTTTCTTCGTAATTTTGAATATCGAAGGGGTACGCGGAGGAGTAACTTTGAGAAACCTTGGTTAAATGGAAATTCAGTGATGCTGTACAATCAAATTGTCCAGTTGTTGTCTGATTGTAAGTCGAAATTGGAAAACGCGGATATAGCTGCGAAAAGAATACTAAAAGTACATACGGTCTTAGCTGATAAATATACTTAAGTTTTAGGTAAGTTGTAAGTTTCACGGGTAGTAGTGACGGTCGGGCGTATATTTTGACTTTTATGTTTGGTTTTTCCTATGAGTTTGAGAACATTCAACGCAATTTTCTATGTGACTAACTGTGCGTACATTTCCTGGAAATTTTATGCAGTAGTGTCAAGCGTTTTTATTTATGCCATTATAAAATACATGGCCTTAAAGTAGTACACGTTAAAGCTTAATAACAGCTTCAAAGAAATCTTTCACATAAAGTTTAGTGAATTAATATTTGTTTTTATACTTTTGATCGTTATTATTTTGAACAGTTTCCCATGTTGTTAGAGACATTATTCGACAGTTTATGGGTGGCAGTTAAATATACCCGTCTCGGTTTGTCGTCACAAATAGAATTTTGGCACTGACTGTCTGTGGTTGTGTAATTCATATGTAAACCACTTGTAGAATTTTAACTATGTATTTGTTCACATTCTTGTTTGTGGGTGTAAATGAAGCACTTGTTTGTTTGCATATACGAGATATTATGGTAATCACTTTCTGTATGTTATCGCTTGGTACAACAACTGTGTTCGTTTTATTGGGTGTTTAAGAGATTATGTTAAGTTTATCAAATAAAATGTGATTTTAAACGTGTCATTAGGGTTTTTGATAAAGACGTACACTGTCAGTAAATAACTCAATATCCAATATTTAAAATTTCTACATTGTATGATAATATTCGTGTTTTCTGACACTATCCACAATTCCACACTATCCAGTGACTTGAAGTAATTAGCGGAGTCGTCCTCGTTCTAAACATACCTTGACCTCCTTGCGTTACTTTACGATGTACTAACCGCTATTATATTTTTTTTACAAACATGTTCGTAAAATGGCAGGTGGTAGTTTGTCGGAAGACAATAAAACGAAGATATTTAGCTTCCACATGACGTTGATGTGAAGGCAGAATTTATATACTGCTTTATATTAGAACTAACATTTTAGTTTTAGCCAAAACAATCCTAAGGCCAAATGCTATAAATCATTTAGAAATGATGTTTTCTTAATACATATTTACAGCGGACTATAGTATGTAATCTGACGTGTCTGTGAAAAAACCTTTCTACGGTTCCGTATTCGAATCCACATTAACATGAAACTAATCTGTCAGTCCGTTTGTTACAGAGCTTTGTACCTTATATTAAAATATAATAAATTACATTTTATTGTATAAAAATCTTTGGATTATGAAAATAGAATTATCAAACAATACGAGTTTATTCACTTTTTGATTATCCTGTAAAATAATTTTACGTGCCTTATGTTTTTTCAATGTAACAATTTTCAAGTTTAACACTATGACCGCTATAACAGCAAATGCTAAAATTGACAATATTTTCATAAATTTATAAAATTAATGGCGATCCCCTTACAAGAAATCTATATTTGTCGTCGTTTTGGGTATACCTATTGAACCGTAAAAGCCCTGTGCGTAAACACTGGGTCTTGAAAGGATCAGTGGAAATTTATAGATAGCTCTTTACCTATCCACACTAAAATTCTAGTTAATATTCGGTACTTAAATCCCCAGGATCGCCCGGGTCGGGTAATTTAAGGAAAAACAATTTGGAAGTCGAACATTCTGCGCTCAGAAGCGCAACGGCGGTATCTAGTAAAGAAACGTTTTATTTTTGTGATTTAAGATGCTTAAAAAATCATGCAGTTTTTGGTCTAAGCGGAATGATGGTAACTTAGTTTAAAATATTAAACATCTAGTTTAAAAATCTTTTCTCTTGATCTACTATACGATACATGGAAAAGACTTGCACATAACATCAATGTTCTCAAAACTTACCTCAAATAAGATACCAGTTTTTTTTGCTTCTGAAGGCAGAATAAGTCAATGTATTCTTTTATTTACATAAATCTTCGTATGCGAATCAGGACACGCACTTGACCCATTGATATTTTTAAGTTTGTTTCATGCAACTAAGTATATTTGATAGAGATAATCAACTTAGAAGATATACCAAATATATCAATAATGAAAATTAACCATCTATGTACAGACGGAAAATTTTGATTGCAAATTATACTTTTTACGAGACTGGGTCAAAAATAATAAAAATGTACAATACGTTCTTACATTAATTAATTTAAATATGTATCCTGCTTGTGACAAAATGTATGCCTAATCAATTTTACCATTTGAATAAGAAAATCTTGATGACAGATTTATATGAAATATCATTATTCAGTACAGTGTGTCATAAACTCGACCGTGATTAACTGCCAAATGCATTACCGGTAATGAAATGACAGTTGAGAGCCTCGGTGTAATAGGTACGACGAGAAATAATTAAGATTTTCAATACAATATTTTTAGAGATAGCAAAAGATAGGTATGGTTTTTTTTGTAAATACATACCTGTATTACAGTTAAGCAATTGATATAGATTGTTTGTAGTTTTTGTAATTTTTTAAAGAATTTATTTGTATTTTTAGGGTTCCGTAAGGGTTAAAATCGGGACCCTATTACTAAGACTCCGCTGTCCATCCGTCGGTCACCCACCGGTCGGTTGTATCTCTTGAACCGTGGTGGATAGACAGTTGAAAATTTTACTTGATAATATAATTCTGTTACCAAAAAATACAACAAACCTATTTTTTAGATAATGGTACGGAATCATTCGTGCGCGAGTCCGACTCGCACTTGGCAGGTTTTTTGTTAATATATTACAAACGAGCGCCTAATATCGATTTTATTTACAGTTTTTTTTTTTAATTTTTACCACTATTTGTATTGTTTTCTCTATGTAGGTTTTAATTAAATTTTTATTTTGGATGACTAATGAGGTGACATTGTGTACCACATTATTCAGGTTGGTACCTCTGCCACCTTATTTGGGGTAAACGAATTACATTTTGATAACAAATACGGTGTTTTTTTTTTACAATTAGGTGAAGTTATTTCGATTGTAGTCATTCTAAAACCACGGTCATCTCGAAATTATAAACTGACTCATACGTTCTGTATAAGAACATTACAGTTTTTAAATATATAGTAAGTATTTTACTTCTCTTTTACTAAATAATGCCTACTAATCTGCTCTAAAGCGTGGTGGGGCCGCTATAGACTTCTTGTATGTTTCGGATAGGGCTCCGCCAAATATTGAAACATACCAAGTGTTGCAAACGGTATTGTGTTAATATATTAAACTTTAAATTAACAGTATATAGAAACACTAATTCAGGCCGTCACTAAAGTTATGATTAACGCATAGTGTCGCAGACGACTGCAAGGTGCGAGTGCTACATGAACCATATTACCGTTATCGTCGACAGCATCTTGGCTTGGAGCCGCGTCAATTGGACGCTGACAAACCACTTTCGGTTTCGGTTGCATCCAGGCCGCTTGATTAAACCTATCTCGAATTTCGAAATCAGCTTAAAAACATTGTTTATTGTACTCGTAACATCGTTAAAAACACTAAAACAAAAACTCGACTGCTTAAAAGGATTTTTTTTGTTCATAATGGTTATAATTTATGTTTAATTTAACGCTTATATGAGCTTTTGGCAAAATAGTCGAGTAAAAGTATTACAATATATATTTTTAGATTGTTGTAATAGTAAAAAATCATTCCCCCACTTTTTCTTCTATATCCAGGCGTCATTTTTAAAAATTATATAGCCTATGTCACTATGAAAACTAAGACGATTCTAATGATGTGTCATACGTCACAATCCATCAAGTCGTTTGGGCTTATCTGTAACTATAGGAGACTAAAGCTAAGGAGGAGCTCTAAATATTTTCCAGGATTGCTATGTTCAGTCAAGATTTTACAAGGATTAAACCTTGAACTGTATAGAGCTTTGAAAGGATAAAGTTCTTTATCTTTCAGCCAGTCATTTTAGCCGTATGCAATATTCGATAAGGTTTAGTAGAAGGTAGATAAGCTCGCTTATCCTCACACCATGGATCTTTATAGACTGATGAATGGAAAGATAAAAAAAATACGCGAAAATAGATAATCTCGTTCCTTTGCAACTCTGTTTAAAGTGTATTACCAAAATAAGAAATAGTTGACGATAATTTGGAGACCGTACAGCGATGTTATTTTATTATTATTAAACAATCCGTGTTCCTGATAAGAACACTAGTGAAAGTGGCAAATATTAGGTATGTTTAATCGTAACGTAAAGAATAGATTAACTCCATTACCGTAAGGTTTTGATTACAGAATTCTGATATACGCTTAACCGTTTTGCTCATATTGTAGAAGTAGAAGATTCGCTATTTTACAAGCGGAGTTAGAAGTAGTGTCCGACCGAAAGTCGATTTTTGAAGCCAAAGCCGAAGCCGATTTTTCGGATCTTGTCACAACCTTCGGGCGAAGCATAATGTTTAAAAACCATAGGAAAATCACTTCCAAATTGTCTAAGAGTGAACAATATAAGAATTTGAAAAGCTTTTGTATGCAAATCCTAATGATTGATTATGTATAAACGACTTTTAGAGCTGATTTCATTTATTTGCAAGTTGTAAAAATATCACAATTCGAAATAATATAAATTTCAAACACAACTAGCAAAGCAATTCCATTGTGGAGTTCATAAAGCGCATAGCTAAGCTCTGCGCTTTATGAGAGTTTGTTGAATTTTTGACCGAAGCCAAGGGTGGTCGAGACGAGACCGAAGCCGAACTTACGGTCGGACAGTAGTTAGAAGTAAATGAACCGTAGAGTAATTAGAGTAAAGTTGAGTATTAGAAGTAAATGAAGTGTAGAGTAGTTAAAAATTATACCATTTTCCGAACTTTGTAATTTTGTTTGTTTCTGTACAAGATTTGTATTGCTTCCGGTGTTTAATAACATAGGAATACAAGACACTATAAGTTTCCTATAATTGATTAATATTTACCTAGAATGATTAGATTAGAGTTACCGTGACTCCCACTACGGTTATGATTAAACCTATCAATTACAATGGTCGTTTGTTTGCACTTTACATTGTAAAATATTTTTATTTTATCAGCTGGTTATCATATGAATCGAATAATAGCATGGTCATTTTGTTGTATATTAGTGTTCATATATCAATATCAGTGAGTGATTAATGTAATCGTTAGCACTGAAGGTTGCAGAATGCCTTGTGTGGATCGTCTTCGGAGGTGTCACCGCCACACCCATTTCAATAATAGCAGCAGTGTTTAGCGTTGCAGTTATAATAAGGACATTAGTTAGTTAGTGTTCTAGTTTGGACGATGTGGCAAGGAAGTCTTATCCGAGGATATCCCCCGCTGATAAGGGACAATCAGATCATAAACAAGGGCATTCTCACTTAGGCCTAAGGATTAGCAACGCACATGTGGCCGACCTCGAGTAGGGCTTGTCCGGATCCACTTACCATCAGATGGACAGGATAATTGTTTGCCACTTTTGTGACAAGAAAAAAAAACTAATATTTTTATAATTCTGTTTATTCTTAATCTATCGATATGTAAAGTCCGGTGGGCGGATTGTTCTTAATAATCCTCATTTTGGCAAACTCTTAGATCGGTCGCCACGCCATGCGCCAGTGCCGCTGTGGCTATAATTCATGCAAGAGGATAATTTGCATGGAAATAGACACACCGAATGGTTGCCAATCTATTCGCCGACGACAGCGGGCACGCAACCCGCTGAGTTATGTATCCACCATATCCATCGCACGTGCAATGGAACGGGACGCCCGACGATTAACGATCATAACTCACCGGTATCGATACATCAATTTGGTTAATTATACGAATATAAACTCTATAATCATAGCTGTATATTTAAATAGTCTACATATGAAAATATGAGCTAAGTGTCGATACTTTGGGTTCTATTTTCTAGCATAGAGTTGAATTAATGATATGTTTAATGTAATAACAATGTAATAAAATTTTACGTCCTTGTTTGTTTATTTTCTTCTTAAATCATTTTTTTAACTTGTTTTATTTCTGATCATGTTTTGAATGAAATGAAAAGAATATCAACAGTGAATAAAATTACGGATTTAATGTGACAAATGTATGAGGTTAGATTTTTGATTAAATTATGTCAAGTAATCCTAAAGATTATGGCGAGCTGATTTCCGAATGACTTAAGGAACGCGTAACTTAGCTTGCCTATATCGGGAATGTTTTAACTGTGTCAGTGTACGCATGGATGCCGGAAATGCTGGTTTGTTTAGCTTGCAGATTTATTTTAGTCCGTACGGTGTCATCTCGGGGCGTCATCCTTTACGAGTAGGGTTGCCGCCATTTTTAAGGGATTCTTTTATGTCAAACGAGTTACATATACGAACAAATGATTTGGTAATTCGGGAATATTTTTATACACTGCTTAGTCTAAATCTAAATTACCAAAGCTTATTATTTGTTTAACTCACTAAGACTTCTCAGTCCTTGTGAAATTGGTGTATATACTTAACTTTTTGCTAACATATTCTGACAGGGACCAGTACGTAACCTATAACTAAGCTTCTTCCCATGTATAGATTTCAAGGAAGGGTCAACATTAATTGCAACATTTGAATTACCGATGAAAATGTAGTATCTGGCGATTTATAATATACAATGGGTAAATATTATAATATCATACTAACGATATGTAGTGTTATACTAACTTATATTAAAGCCGCGTAGTACGTAGTAGTACTAGTGGCAACCCTATTATAGTGTCGCGGCTGGGCGGGCGGGAACGCTTGGCGCTTGCTGACGCAAATTTCGCAATACCCACTAGATGAGCCCGCCGATGGAAATACGGGCTTACGTGTTTGCGAAATTGTTAATTCTCAAAGGATACTTCTAATTCACTTTTAAGATTATAGTTTTGATAGTGTGCCAAAATATGCGTGTAATTAGGTTTTCTATGTAAGAACCGAAAATGCGTTTTATTCGCATTGGATAATAACGTTACATTATAATATAGAGGCTACGGAATTTAATACTTATATACTGGGAGCCAATAAATGACTAAATCTACTACTTGGCACTTACTTTAATGTTCCATTTTGATATTTTTTCAATTTGACACCGCTTTGCTTTAGTAGTTAGTTCTTCATTGTAGGCCTGTAAGGCAGGACGATCAAATTGTAGCGCAGAAGAGTAATAGAATGTATAATATTTCACATGCTCAAGTAGGTAGGTGTGGTAGGTAAAGTGGAGCGTGCGTCAGCATCAAAAGCCATGTCTCGCCGCGACGTTGCCGAACAAAATGCCAACTTGGGTCTCGTAATGCACATTAGTTAGGCCCGAGCCCGCGTTCCTTGGTACACCGCCAGAATGACCGATCCTTTTGGCGTGTCGATATGCCGGTCATACCGCTTTGTAAGCGAAAATAATGCCAGTTCAGAGACTAATGAACTTCGCTTGTCTGACCTATAAAGCGGTGCAGGTGAAATCTTAATTGTCAACGGCGTTACGGGCTCCGTTTCATACATTGTATTGATTGAGATTGTTAGGACGCTAATTACAGCTACCTTTCTTACGTTTATTTATAACAGCATCGGTTTTATAAGAAAATATTATATGTATATTTAAGTTACAATTCTTAAGCTTTGTGGGACGCCCTGTGTTCGACTGTTCGAGTGTGATACATTACCAACCCAAAATAAATAAATAATTATTGAAAGAAAAAAGAAAAAGGAGAAACAAGTACTTAATACAATACAATATAGGTGCTAAAGACAAATGTAGATTTGGTGATTTTTTTTGTAATCTTTATTTTTCTGATACATTGCGCGCGCATTCATTGATTCATGATAATTATCTTCTATGTGTCGAAATTATATGTTATCTGAGGAAAATTTTATCTATAGGTACTAAATGCTTGAATATTTGAAATAATTTATAATGATAAGGATAATATTTGGTATATACTAAAACTACCTAAATATAAACGTGATACTGTTTTTGATTTTATTTATACAGATAATGTAAAAACCTCAATATATTGATGTATTCGTATATTATCTCGACAACTTTGGAGAGGATTAATTGATAGAGTGATATATTTACCTGCCTTAAGATTTTATAATTTTTAAAAATCATATCGTTCACATCGCTCATTGTATTTGATTTATTGTTCTATGTTTTGGCTTAACGTAAAATTTAATGACACATATACAAGATATTCAGACTTGTCGTCAGGTTTAGCAATTAGTATGTAGGTAATAGTGTGATTGTCCAGCCCTGTATTTCCAGGACCAATATGGTTACGTTATCCCCTGGCCGTCGTAAAAAGGCTAAACGGGGGCATCCTTGTTTGCGAGTGTTAAGAGCGGGAGCTCGAACCGCCCAGCCAAGCGGGAAGGACGACGGGATGTGTGGTCGCATGCCGTTTTAATCACCTGAAGGCAAGGTGTTCGCATCGCGTTCGGAGGCCTCCGGTTGTTCCGTTGGAGATCCCGGAGTCTTCCACACAGCGCTGAGGATGGCCACCCTTTAGTACAGAACAAATTCCACATAACCCGGCGGTGCTCCCACGGCGTTTGGTACTTTTTGAAGGTTTCCCCCCTCGTGACAAAAAAAAGATAATAGTGTAAGAATGACTTATCCTAGTGCATTATCAGGCATGAGTTCCTGTTGGCAAATATAAGACATAAAGGTATTAAAAATATAATTATATTCTCCATTTTTTTATGGTTAATTACATAGTAATTTCGTACGGCACGCGGGTACCATGATCACATGTGTTTTACGGTCTTACGGTTTTACGATATAAACGCAATACGTGGGCAGGCGTGGCGTCGCCGTCGCGACTCGTACTTGACGGGCCTGTCAAACTTGTTTACCGCCATTTGTCTCACGTAATTATTATGTGGAACAAAATAGCTCTATACCATGGTTTGCCATAGTCGTGACATACAAAATATATTTTTGTATAATGTCGGTCTAATTTCGTAACAGCATAAGAATACGTTATTACGATTCTTGTTTTTTTATATGAACCACCATTTTGTCTTATGATAATATTCAAGTAATAAAGAGGTGCTAATCTTGTGCTCAATTGTGAAGGATGTACGTAGATAGAAAAGCGTTTAGGAAACAAGGCTAATTATAAAGGATAAAATATTATGCCTGTACTGAAAGAGGACGTAGACCAACATCAGTACTACGGCTATGAAATCACTAGAATGACTATTGAAAGCAGTGTGGAATGAAGTATTATTGCTTCTATTTCATAATTATTGCCAGGTGGTAGATATCCGGGGAGATATCACACCTATTTTTTGAGCGAAGCAGTTCTTGCGTATCGGAAGAAAGGTGTGGTAGCCTGTTCACTTATATATGAGGCGACTATCTTAGTCCTCGAGACTAGCAACGCGTCTGTAATCGACTTCAGATGTGTCAGAAGTTCCCTGTCTTAAATGAAGTTGCTTACTGTTGTCCAAGGGCAGCAGTTACCACTTATCATCAGATGGACCGCATGCTCGTTTGTTACTTTAATCTAATAATGTTATTTTTCGATTCTCATGAATGTCTAAAAGGGGAAGCCTATATGAATTGGCATTAAATCATGTCGTACGGTCCCTACATCTCTAATTGGCGATCATACATAATCAACCAAGTGTGAGTCGGACTTGCGCATAAAGAGTTCCGAAAATTATCTATTAAAAATGACAAAAAATACAGACACAAACAGTTATTTTATTCTGTTTGTTTATTTGTTGTTATAGCGGCAACCGAAATACATCATCAGTGAGAATTTCAACTGTCTAGCTATCACGGTTCATGAAATACAGCCTGGTCACATACAGACGGACATCGTAGTCTCAGTAATAGGGTTCCATTTTAACCCTTCGGGTACGGAACCCTAAAAATCAAATACACTCGACGAATACTTAGTTCTGTGTGAAATAGATTAAAAAATAAAACAATTACCGATTAGGTTGTGATTGGGTTGGCAAGAAGTGCAGAATGACATAAGCCCAAGCGTAAATAAGGAGTAAGTACTTGGAAGGTCCTGTCAAACATGTTTACTGTTTTTTATCTACCGTTCATTTAATTACTGTAGCAAGTCGTTCCAAATGGGTTTTCTCATTGAGTAAATAAAGTGTTGTAGACTATATCAAAATGTAGGATTAGGTCCGTGTACTTGTGTCTTTTCCTCGTGTATAAAATGTTGACAAGTAAAACGTGATTTCTCATCATTAATTTTAAGTCCCTGATGAAATGTTTAGTGATCGTCAACGTGTGATCTGTAAAAATATTTAGGAATATTTAAAAAGTTATTATTGTAAACTCTGTTTTATATGTCATTGCACTATGTCGCGGGCGGACGAAATACGAAAATAATCATGGCAACGTATTCTGACAACCTGAAAATAGTCGTGTATTCAATTTAATATATGTATTTTATTCAAGTGTGCAATAATATTTTGGAAATAAGAAGTCAGGGTTGAAACTACTAATTGTGTGCGTTTTTATAGGAACGAGGTAACAAACGAGCATGCAGTCCATCTGATGGTATAGTACCTGCAGCCCATAGACATCTGTAAGCAACTTCGTACAGGGGTTCTATCTGAAGTCGATCACAGATGTGTTTCTACTCCCGAGGACTAAGATGGTCGCCTCATATATAAGTGAGTCCACACCCTTCCAACGAAACGCAAAAACTGTTTTACGCTAGAAATAAGGGTTAATTAAACGTTAACAGGATTGCCATTGACAATTGTGTAAATCTGAATTAGCTGTGTTTGCTACGTGTATTTATTAGTTAATTAATTTGTTAAACCAGTCAAGATGGATGTCATCAATAGGGAATTCTTTCTTTCATTAGCTAAGTTTTTCTATAAAATAAACAAATAAATGCATTGGACGATTTAATAGGAATAATTATACGATTTAATAGTAACGAACGAATGCATAGTAAATATTTTTTATATTAATGTACGATACTACTCTCATATAAGTGGCATTGTCTTTTTTGAGAATAAATACTTTAAACTGAAATCTCCTATAAAATTCTTTAAAGTTACCTACATATCTTGATCAAAATCCCATTCCATGTCCATTCCCTATTAGCGAATTGTCAACCAAACAAATACATATCGTAATTTAAAAACGAGTTTTTGGTTTTGATATGCAAATAAGCACATGAGCTTGGGAAATAAATGTAGTTTTGCTGTTAGACACATATTTTTATGTTCCATTCAAGTTACGTTTATTCAAAAAACTAGATTCTTACACTTTGAAATTTGTTTCGCTACAAATACAAAACTTCAAAAACATCATAACAAGAAAAAAGGAAAAGTTTTCATTGAAGTAGTTTCCAACATATTTATCATCTTTTGCAAACTAAAGTTACATAACACTATGGCAATTTTTCATCTCTAAATTTACTTTAGAGTTGAAAAGTAATAAAATAGAGCCTAGTCCGTGAACGAAATTAAAAACTTAGGAAAGATACAAAAAACACAGTATAAGTACTAACTTTAACATTTACGTATATTTATAAGTAGTAGCTATATAAAATGCTTATGCAAAAGAACATTGACAAGGGGAATTGAAGAATACTCGAACTTTTTTTTTTTTTTTTTTTTCGCACGCTTTCTACACTCATAGCCCCACACTAGGATTTTCTCCTGTGTCGTGGGTGCCATGGACACACAAACACGAATACACAAACACCCAGACCCAGAACAGAAATCTAAACTCGTCATTCATATTTCTGTCTGGCCGGGAATCGAACCCGGGACCCATTGCGCGTTAGACCGGTATGGTGACCGCTCGGCCATGCGGGTCGTCAAAGGACAAAGGACTGCATTTTCGTATCTACATTATCCATTGTTCCTTAATCTCATCTTAAGCACGTAAATAGGTTACTTGATGATCCTTGCAAATTTTGAGTCTGCAAAATCGGATAAGGGAAGATTTATCAGCAATTTCAGCCTAATCGACAACAATCGTTTAAAAGATTGTCTTGATAAAATATTTTCGAATATACGGTTATACCTACGACCATACCGCCATACCGAGGATTTGCTTTGCGGAGCGGTTTGACACGCAGTGAGACCTGGGTTCGATCCCCTTCCAGACAGAAAATGTAAATGATGAGTTTAGATTTCTGTTCTGGGTTTGGATGTTAGTGTATTTGTCGTTGTGTGACCGTGGCACCCACGACACAGGAGAATATCCTACTGTCCGGGCTATAAGTGTAGAAAGCGTTTATGTTTATAAAAAACTACCTAAGATATTACAATATTTTCACCAAACATTTTTACTAAACGAAATATATATTGCACCGGTATTCTTCTGAAGCCTGTCCTAGCACTCACCCGACCCCTCCCCACGTTTAGCCAGAGATGCTTATGCTATACTCATAGTGAATGAGAGGCGATACGCTAGCTATCTATACTAATGTTATAAATAATGTAATTTAATAGTGTTACTTTTTATTTTTGTTGCATTGTTAATAGCATGCTGTTTGTACCTATACGTGAAGTAACACTTACCAATATATTTATGTTAGTATATATTGTATGTATAGTATTTACTTCGTTGGTGCAACTAAATAAATAAATCGGAAGTGCGTGTTTATTTGGCTGAACAGGCTAATTTCAGGAACTATTGGTTCGAATCGAAAAAGTATTTTAGTGTTCAATAGTCCATTTACTGAGGAAGGCTACAGGTTATATAACATCACGTTATTATTGCTTGATTTTTATCATATGTAGTAGCGGGTGAAACCGCAGGGCACAGCTAGTTGATAAAGTTTTCTATTACAGACGTATCGAACGAGCATATATGTAAGTGGCCACAACCGGCTGTTGACATCTTCGATCAATATAAGGATTTCAGACACACAGATAGACAGAAGTTCAAAAAATCTTGTTTTATTTTGTATCATAAGTTTTTATCCGCCTTCCAAACATTTTTTTTTAAATAAGCGATGTGCAGACTAGGAAATTGTTTATGTTTAATATTGATTTTCTACTGTAACGTAAAAGCAGTTCGCGAACGCGGGTTTCAAAGAGTAAGTAGGTATAACTTGGATTTATTCATGTTCTTAAGTGTTAAGTCGTGCGACTTTCAAGGACTCTTGTGTAGCTACTTAAATAACATTGATTTTAGCCAGTAGTTGTTTTATGGTTCCATACACGAAGGAAACGGGACAATATTACTAAGACTCCGCTGTCCGTCTGTCCGTCTGTCTGTCCCCGGGCTGTATCTCATGAACCGTGATAGGTAGACAACTGAAATTTTCACAAACCGTCGTTTAAGTTCTATCATCACGTAAGACTTTGGCAGGTTTGACAAGTTAATAATCGTCGCCTTTGTAATCGAAATATACGTTATTTCGTCCAATCATAATCAAGTTATACTAATAAAAACCTCCAAATTTCGGTATAAAAGTATAAAATGGTATTTTAATTGTGTCTATATAAAATTAATCTTTATTTTGTCTGTCCTGAGAATTTCGGGATTTTCACACAACATGTAATTTTGTCGTATTATATAGATGGTATGAAACCTCTCGGGCGCGGTTCGACTTGCACCTGGCCGTTTTCAGGGTTCCGTAGCCAAATGACAAAAAACGGAACCCTTATAGATTCGTCATGTCTGTCTGCCCGTCCGTCTGTCCGTATGTGAGGGCCTTTTTATTTGGAAACTATTAAGACTACAGAGTTGAAACTTTGTAGGTAAGTGTATTCTGTTAACCGCTTTCCGAAGTATGTACAAAT
>DWNE01001268.1:0-22774 GCA_018249875.1 Cecropterus toxeus | reverse complement strand
CCGGCGTACTACTAACCCAAGCAACGGTAAACATTTAATTTACACACACACACATAAGAGTAGCAAATGCTACGGGCGACTCTAGGGGCCCCGCGGTCCAACACCTGTTATTTAAGCAAAACAAACTGTATATGAGTATGATTTTCTTAAAGAACTCGGTATTAAAGTGTCAACTCTAAATTCGCTCATATTAAATCCAGAAACGTTTATTTGTCATTATTTATTTGTAAAGGTTTGTTTGTGTACTTTTAACGTAAGAGCCTATAGCAAACCAAGTGGCTTTATCCGACACTGCATACATGCACACACACACACACACACAAACACACACAAAAGACACATACAGCAGAAGTGAAACTTAACAATAATATATATAACATAATAATAAAGTGAATAAAATATCACTCTCCCAGACTGTGTGTCCCAGAATGCACCTGCGTATGAGGGTATTAAAACTTATGTTATTTCACGAATCGATTAAGTAATCACTGCAGGCCATATTCGGACATCTTATTTTGCATATACCAAAGTTGAGCTCTTATGCAAGCTTCGAAGTAAAATCGTTAGCGTGATTCAGAAAAGGGTACAGCGCCATCTAGTTGTAGCGCTGATAACTGCATCAATAACGCATTTTCATTTCATCGAATTTCAAATAGCAACCATTCTAAAAAACTTTCACTACAAAAATGTTAAGAGAATTTATTTTTAATTGTTGCCGACCAAATGTTGCATTGCAAGGCAATTTCGAAAAATAATATTTGGTCTTCTATGGCCTTTGTCTGACACTTTTAATGTAACATACATAATGTAATGCAATTGCATAATTTGTTTCGTATAAATATTATTATTCAAGTAATAAATATTACAAGTCGTGATAAGAATGTATACAACCAAATTTTTTCAAGTGAAGCAAAATTCAGAAAGTATTAACGAGTCAGATTTTGTTTGAAAAAATAGTACAAGACACTTCAATATAATTTTGTGTAATCAAAATTATACTTTAAAGAAAAATTTACATTAATCCATAATTGTCCCACTATTCACGATTTGGAAGATTCCTTCAAGATGTTTTCCATCACCGTAAAGCAGTGATAATTAATTTCTTATGCTCACATAATTGTAGAAAATCTTCGGTGCCAATCTGGGTGTTGAATCTTGGACTCTCAATAGGGAGACCAAGGTTCAACCATTCGGCTATCACTGCAAAGAAAAACTACATACACGTGTTAATATATATATTTTTTAATGATAGGTCCTGGAGCAATGGCAGCAGCTAACAACCAGGCTCGCTTCAACAACGCGGGTGCACAGAAATCTCAGAACATGGTTCGTTCCCCACAACGCGTAAAGACTTCTCCACCCCAGGCGCCGTAAGTTGAACTTTATTTTTTTATGTGTGTTTAACGAGAAAACTGGCTATCTAATGAAATGTAGTCACCATTGCTCTTATCCGAGAGCTCTTTTCCTTATTTCTGTTAAGAAAGCAAAACGGACATGCAGTTCACCTGATGGTAAGTGGTCGCTGTGTGTGGTGGATATCTGAAAACAACTTCATCTGGAATACGCGTTCTATCTAAAGTCGATCACAGATGCGTGGCTACTCCCAAGGTCTAAAATGGTTGTCACTTATTAATTGAGCCGACAACCACACTCTACGATTGGAATGAAAGAATACCAAAACATTTCCAATGTCTGATGGGCGGAAAATGGCCCTTACCTACCCATTTACTTTATGCCACAAGGGATAAATAAATATTATATGTGTTTATGTCAGATGGTCCGCCGGCGGAAACAGCACGCAGGCGTCGCTGCCGATAATCAGGATGGACGAGCCGGAGCCGCCGCGGCCGCCCGCGCCCGCGCCGCCGCACGCGCACGCCGCGCCCAGCGCGCACAACGCCGCCGCCGCGCACACCGCGCATAACGCGCACAACGCGCATAACCCGCACAACGCGCACGCAGCGCATAGCGCGCACGCCGCGCATAACGTGCAGCCGCCGCAACCGCCGCCGCCCGCTCATCCCCCTGCGGTATGTTCAAATTGCATTTTGTTAAATTGCATGAGCACAACACGCATAGCGTAACATGTGCATAACGCGCACAGTGCGCATTAAGCGCAGTAATCCTACCGTTATCACTAGCTCATTCTCCAGCGGTAAGTGTATTTCAATTTGAACGAACGCAACGCTTTCAACGCCTATAACGCTCACAGTGCTCATAACGTACAGGCGCCGCATTGTCTCACCCTCAACTGCAAGTGCATTTCAATTTGAACAAAATGTTCAAATCGCACGGACAAATCTCTCGGCACTCTCAACGTACACGTACGCTCATGGTGCAAAACATACAAATACAGTAATCGACAAAAGTACCAGTACTGCCGTAATCATGTTAAATTACGCCAATGGGAGTATGCCTATCATATGGGCCATGCTATAAAATTAATCTGTTGAATACTTTACAAACGCGAGCGTGCTAAACGCAAATCTCGTCTCAAAAAGATTGCATGAAAAATATTTTGATGCATTTATATATTTACAGGCGGCCCGGCAAGAGGACAGTTCGTCTAGCTCGTCGAGCGACAGCGGGAGCGATAGCGATAGCGGCAGCGACAGCGACGACAACGACTCCTCAAGTGCTCACCACTCACTCACTAACGGTAAATATAAATATCAATAATTACATAAAATGCGATATAACAGACACCCCATGCTTCATATGCATTCAATTTGTACTAGAATGTAACATAAGCACTATTTTTGGGATATCAAGTTATCCATGTAAAGTATATTTAAGTGAATGTCCAATATTAACTAATTCATTAATATCCGAAGTTAATCTGCACTTATATATTTACAAAATATAACTTAACTGCCCATTTGTATAGTATTGTACATGTAGATAAATCATGTTTAAATTATGTTACTGTGTGTAATTTGTGTTACGAATGTGTAAGTGCCAATGCTTTTTTACAATAGTCTTTCAAGGATCGTCGTTCTAGAGAGAATATTTTCAAGAACTCTTGTGTCTCTAGATATCTTTACGATATTTTCCTTTGTCGTTTAAGGCAAATGATATTCAAATACACACATGACTTTGAAACATCAGAGTTGCGTGCCTGGGATTTACACCGTAGACTGATTTAGAGAATAGTTTCAAACAATCTCAACTAGTTCTTTTAAAGTTATACATATCTACAAATATTTTATGTATGTATAATTGTTATGTTTTAGGCAACGCCAGCAACCCCGCTCTCCCCAGCGACGTGCTCAACGACGACCTGTGCCTGTCGGACTCCGGCAGCGACTCCGACTGACCTCACGACTACCCTCTTTATTTCCATCCCTTCCCCGACCGACCCTTCTGACACTAGCGCGCCCCCAAGACGATCGATCGCGACGTACGCACGTAAACTATTGAAATGGCGAGGGTAGATGCCAGTTTGTGTCGATAGTGGCGCCCCCGCTATTTTGACTTGTCAATTTAAAGTCCTGTGATGTTGATGTAACAATTTTCTGTACATACAGTGTTGTGTATATGATAACGCCACTTGAACTAACAGCCGCCTTAACATTATTGAACAAGTAATAATGAAGTTAACATTCTACCCTCAAAAACTTTGTGGAGTGCTGTAATATGATTGATGTATGTTCAGCGAAATACCACATCAATTACAATTTGAACACGATCGTTTACAGTTTGTGTAAAATTATAACGTCGTGTAAATGTCTGTCGCGGTGGATCGTCTCGGGGCTGTTTTAAATAACGGATCAAAAATACGAAAAACTTGGCAAGTGTCTCATATCAACGTACATATTACCCCAATCTCCTTACTGCCTTCACTTATACTTAACGTTTTGTAACTTGTAAAGATTTTTCTAGTGGTTCGACTCTTGCCACGTTTTATGATACTCTATTAGTACTTTAAATAAATATCATTACCGTGCATTACTTTGTGACAGGGTTTCTTAAAATTGGATGCGCCTGCCCCTTGGGGTACGCCTGTTAATCGTGGGGGTACCCAACAAAATTTACATTATGGCTTTATACTAACTCGCGCGTGTAACATGCATAAAAGACGCGTGATAAAACATAAACAAAAATATCCCTAAGGTCTTATAGAATAAAGAGGATGGAGAGATCAAAAGTGTATAACCAGTATTTAAACAACAAACTACATTAACGTTATTAATTGAAAGTACTAAAAAATACAATAACTAAAATAATTGTATGAGAGACACAAAACAATATTAACACTGGTATCAGCTTTAGCATGAAGTAAAAAATTACTAATCTTTGTAGCTCTATTTTTTAAACAATTTGACGACCCGCGTGGTCGAGCGGTCACCACACTGGTCTGACGCGCAATGGGTCCCGGGTTCGATTCCCGGCCAGACAGAAATATGAATGATGAGTTTAGATTTCTGTTCTGGGTCTGGGTGTTTGTGTATTCGTTTTTGTGTGTCCATGGCACCCACGACACAGGAGAAAATCCTAGTGTGGGGCTATGAGTGTAGAAAGTTCATTCTATCTACAGCTGTTTTACAACAGCACTATATTAGTAAGGGATTCTCAGTTTTAAATGTCGCATAGGGGTATGGGGAGCTTCCAAGTTTGAGAAACTCTGCTTTATGACAACTTGATTAACCATTGGTTTAAGTGTTACATTTTAGTTACGATAGTTGTGTATGTGACATAATATAATGTGCCTCGAGTGAATAGAGATATATTTTTTATTTTATGCCAATATTTAGTAGAGTTAAGAGTAGGTTGCTTGGTATCGTCCAAGTAATAATATATATTATCTAGTTTTAACAGATCCGCAATAAATTATTATATATACAGCTATACGAAATGTACCTATGTATAATTTTTGGTATAAATTGGAGGTAAGAAGCAATGAAGTGAGAGAAATCCTATTTTGTATTAATTAAGTTTTTAATGCTTGTAACATGTTATGAAATGAATTTATTAAGATATACTTACGTGACATAAGATACTATGCATAAGAATGGTTACAAAATTATCTAAAATTATGTGCCTTTATTTGGTATAGTTTATATTCAATAATGTAATAATAAGCTCTGCATTTTCAGTACATGTTTACTTAACTTTGCCCTTTTCCTGCTAAGTACAATGTGGTAGTGTTTATGGCATGAGTGAAAAGGCAGCTTCCAGGAATAAATACGGGAAATTCTTAGGAAGGGAATAAGCGATTTATTGAGACATCTGGTAAGATCACAGTCAAACACAGATATAGAACGAATTGGACAAATAATATGACATAATTTGGGCCCAGGTGTTGGAACTTATAAATGAAAAAAGTAAATTTAATTTACGCAAATACTAATTATTAAAAACTTTTAGTAATTAGTATTTGCGTAAACTTAAATTTACTTTATACGATATATTGTTGCCTACAATTGAAATTTTATTTCAACAATATATCGTTAAAGCAGATTAATGAAGATATTTAATCCTCCTTAGGTCGAATCGTATCTTTTTGAAGGTGGTGAAACTTACGCTCAACTACACTGTGATGTGGCTGCCTCCTGATTTTATGGTTGTAATTAAAAGATAATTATATGAAACAGTCCTTTAGGATCAGCAACGCATCTGTTGTAGGCCTTACGTCGGACTTAACGCCTAATTGAGGTTAGTTACAGTTATCCATGGAAAGTGGTGATCATGACACCGAGTATATTATTTTTACTAATAGAAGTAGGCCACTTCTGTTAGTAAAAATAAAAATTTGATGTCAGTGTACGCTTATATCGTTGTTATATTCTTTTCTTGCTTTTTGTACGTACAATCAACTCAAATTGTCAGTCATATATGCTGTTTTTAAGTATTCAGGTGTTGTAACTTCTTAACTCCTAGGCCCAAACTGAATGAAGTGTAGTGTCCAAAAGTTATATACTTAAATTTCCTGAAATTGTTGAATGCCTTATTCACTTAAAAATACTGCAATCTACATACGTTTTTTATAATTACTGTAAATAAATCTTATATGTCATATTAAATTCAATGTCCTAAAATTATGAATGATGAAACAATAAGGTCTGACGTAAGTAAGCGTATAATAGAGCTATATAGCTATAATTTCATACTGTTTTACAAATAGGGAATGAGTATAATATACAGAAATATAGTACGGCCAAGAAAGCAATAATTTCCCAATTTGTATTTAATAAATTTTTACATTGTTAATGTATTTGTTACATTGAACACAGGCCCAATTTGTACCAATAAAATTGAAATGTACATTTTTATTCTCGTATAAATAAATAACACCGGCATTTTGTTACATTATTTCATCATTTAACGACTATTTAGTGCCACGACGAAAACGCTTGCATATCGGTAAATACGAAAGACCTGTTCACTTGGTGATATGACTGACATTAAAAACTATAATCAGAATGTTGAATGTAAAATTGTATAATAATTATGATAAGTCTTTATCTCGATTTAGATATTATGAAGGTCAAGATGATAACATAAAAGTATAAGGCGTAATTATTAAAATATTATCGTGAAAACGTATTATTTAAGATAATACGTATATAAAAAACTCGTTTATAAAAAAATCCACATCAAATAATGAAGTTGGGAGTTAACCATTATGACTTTTTATTTAAAGGTTTTTTAACATTTTTATGAGGGATATAAACGGCCATCTTGAAATGGTGTGTTGAAAATCAAACTTTCGAATTTCGTCATAAGTTGGAAGTGCGAGCATGTGTTAGCAATCTCTTTCTGCTTTAATGTACGGACGAAGAAACTGTATTTATTTTGCTCAACTTTAGGTTTGTTGCTAGAAACGTAGCCGGTTTGCTATTTATTGAGTGATAGACTAAATATTTTGATAATTGTTGCGGATTTTAATAGTATTTTCAATGTTTGATTTCATGAGTATATTCGCCTGTTATAATCCCGGATACATTGGTAATAATGTTATGACAGATGCGCTGAAGTTTAATCTACCACATAAGATTGTAGATTTTGAAGTAGATCAATGAGTATGACTTTGGATGCAGTCCCATTGAAAGCTTATAAATAGTGAGAGAATTAGTTGATTAAAAAAACATTATTCAAAATTTGTCATTTTAATTGGAAAGCTACAAACCTTAAAATGGCGAATTAACTTAGCCAAAGTAAAACTATTAAAGCTAAGCTATTGCAGCGTAGCACTTCTTGTGCCGCATAAAAGTAACATTTTATTAGCTATTATCTGCTAGTCCGAACTCTCATTTCTTTCAATTAATAGCCGTTCCACCGCGCCTTCATAAACTTCTATCGAGAAGAATAGTAGAGAAGAAGAGAATCTGTTAAAGAATAGCCACATTACCTACTGTTAGCCAACCAACCTGTAATTTTAGGAATAATTTACAATATAATCTGAAAACTAGTAAACTAATATTGCTATTTCTGTCTTTCCTTGTAGACCAGATTGCAGTAAGCTCTCCTTGAACTACAAAATAGCTTCTAGCTAATAGATACTTGGTCATCAATGGGACTGCACCCTTTTTTATTGTAGTTATGTTTGCCACTGCCACTTAGGTACCAGGGTTCAGTGCCTGAGCATGATCTTTGATAGAATGTCGATATAACTTATTATGTTCAAAAGTAACGTGCCTACAAATTATCTATTTTTTCAAATGGTTAAGTAACTACTTATTTCAAGTTAAATTAATGCGTATATTAAAAACGTATATATATACAATTATCAGACAAGTTCTTTATTAAAATAATAATAATTTTGTATGTATTATAGCGAACAGAAGATTTTACTGCCCTATGGTTTTATTAACTTAACGCATTTACCGGGGTTGGTTATATTCCGGTGATTACAACGTAAACATTCTTAAACTCCAATTTGCATTATAACGTAAATATTATCACATTTCTTGCTAGTTACTATGTTTCAATAAAGCAGTACAATAAGTTGACTTTTCTTTAGTTAGTGGTAATACTGTAATAAGAGTCTTATTTTTCTGTTAAAGACAATACTCAACTTTTTTCAGAGACTGGATTGACACCATACATACAAATAAAAATAAATTGCATATAAAATGTTAAAACATGTTGTATTTTTATTAGATCATACGCAATATATTTGTCTATTGCTATTAAACAATTTATGAAATTTTGTGTCTATTATTTGAACTGTGTTATACCGTGCAAGTCTTATTTCAATTTAGTTTTCATAATTGTAATTTTATTCGTTCCACACAAAAAAACCTTTTGCCGTGCAGACAAGGGAGGCGCCTAATGTACTTAGTCAACCGACATGAACCTAACCGAAAATGCAGGGAATGTTCCTCAAGTAGTTTATCACCGACATGGATCCTATTGTATTACTATCATGTACGTGTGTTATAGACCTGAATTTATGCACCATATCAGCACATTTCATCATTAAAAAATATTGAAGTCATCCAACTATTGTAGTAAGTGTAACGCTCATTTTTACTCTAATTTCATATTCGCCGCGTAATAAATACTATCTGACTGATAGTAAAAATGTTGATAACAAATAACTCTAATTAATAGAGCTAAGCTGTGGGTACTGTTAACAGTCCTAAAAAAACAGCGCTTATTACTATTACATCACTGCTATTTTAGCATTATGATTAGATTGATGTGGATCTATTTATTTTACTAAAAGAGACAAGGTATAATTTTCGCTACTCCTTATCCCTAGAGAGTAACATTTTTTTTATACAGACAAGTTTGATTATAAAAATTACTTTTCTAAATTATGCTCGCAGAGCATAAATAAGTAGTCTGTTCTCTGTGGTAGTGATGGCGATTCTTTCCGAAAAAGATCGATTTTTAAATCGATTCGAATCGTAACCTAATGAATCGATTCACTAAAAAATCGATTCTCATAAAATCGATCTTTTTTTCAAGTTCAAACAAAAAACGTCAATATTTAACTTGACGACCAAATGCAAAACAAAAAACATATAACTTGACGACAAAACAAAAAAACAATATCTGACGCGATGCCGCGAAAGACGCGAAGGAAAAATCGAATGTCGATCTTTAAGGGTGATATATCGATTCAGCGCTACATATCGATTTAAAAAATTGATCTTTTTGGCTCGAAAGATCGATTCTTCGATTAATCGATCTCAGATTGCCATCCCTACAGTATGCTCCCTTGCTACTTCAGTCTGATAAAACAATAAAAAAACCTGTTTGTTTTCACTATCAAGTTATCAACCTATATGACTGAAACATTAAGTACTTTAAAAGGTTATCGCCGTAGATATATTGGAGAGCTTTCGGTTCGATTTGTGTACCTGTTCAATTTATTTCACACGTCATTAATATCGTGATGGATTTCGACGCTGTCCCTAACGATACATGAAATATTCGCACTCATTAAATCTCGTGCTACGAGAGTAGAGTGCCAGCGAGGGCTCTCATTCAATAAATATATGATTTCATATATTCATCAATTATTACGCAGGTGTAATATACGATTAAATTTAACATTCTTTTGTTGTTTAAGAAATGACAATAGTATTTTTATAAATGGTTAAAGAGTAAGGTTAAATACGAGTAGGTCTTTAGAGTTAACTTTGAAGTTAGTGTAGCTAGTTAATAATAACAACACTAAGAAATATAAGTGTGGAAAAAATATAGTTGCGTACCATTAGAAATAAATATAAGAGCGGAATAAAATAAGATGAAAAGTTGTGTATCATTGAAAAAATGAATGGTCTTTGTTATATCTAAATAATACAACTGTATTTTTGTTTCATTACTGAACTAGTTCTATATCACGTATACATATTCATAATCACACGAAATTGACCAAACACATTACCTAAATATAATTTAAAACTTATAGTATAAGAAATAGTGTAAGAAATAAGTGCTTTGTTATTATTAAGAATACTTTTCATCTATAAAGACATAATAAAATGGCGAACCCAGGTAATAAGAAACAGAAATATATACAATTCCTGCGATGTATTTTACATCTGTTAGATAAAAAAGATAGTTTCAATATTTTACAACATTTCGACTAACTAAGATACGCACACTCGTAAATTCAAATATTGTTTCTTATGACGGAGCGCGTATCAATTTCACTACCATATTTTCCCTCCAATGCGTCTAATGAAGCGTATGTTCAAAACACTTGATGATATCCAATAGACAGCTATTTTTATCGGAACTGCAACTCGAATCTCAGAACTCAAATTTACAATTCAATAGAAACTGCACAAGGCTTTGCATGCCAATACGTCCATTTGGGGCACACACGATCGACATCCCAATTGAAAGATGAATGAAATCATGCAACTACGAAATTCACTTCAATCACACAGAAACTTCATAAAAAGAGCTTGCTTGTGTTTGTACCCTGAATACGAGAAAACTAGAACGTTCTCCGAATTGTAAAAGCCAATATAGTATTGTAATTACGGTACTAGTCGTGCCTACATCTGAATAAAACATTAAGAGCTCCTGCCATAAGTTAACGAAACCGTAAAAACCGGTGCCTAATCAATTAGAATGAACTGGACATTGGACAGCAACTGCCATACGGCCATTATTCAATGGAAACGATATGTCTCGTTCGTAGCTTCGAACTGGAGCGTAGCGATAGCTGGCTCCGCAAAAGTTGGCACGAATGGCGGCCGAGACCACTGCCAATTTCCATTAGCCCATCATCCAAAACGAAAAAAATGCATAGACGATCACTTTTTCATTCAATTAAAATTGGCTACAAACCAAAACGCTTACACGCTTTTAAGGCAAAAGGGTGAATGCCTTTCATAAAACATTTAATTTTATTTCGCGTTACAAAGGGCATGTACAGGTGGATTTTATTCGAAATTGGATCCTTTCTCGTAGGTGCGGTATTGCGTTATATACCTGCAATTGATTATGGAATTGTTGCTAAGAACATTGAAAATCCATAAGCTTTCAATATCTCCGAGTTAACTCGGGTTTTGTTCCCAGTGACTGCTCGATCTGAATATCAAAAATGTGAAAGCAGTACTCAGTAAGCGAGACACGTATATCGGGACCCTATCACTTCGCTCTTTACTTACTTGCTGGGCGCCATCTGCACATTCTCTACCTAATCCAGTAACAAATTTGATTATGTAACAATATAGAGTTGGTTACATTTTCCTTTTGTTTTATAAAATATTGCATACATTTTATATTTAAATTTTTAAGATGAATTTTTCATTTCAACAAGTATTTTTCTTAACTCAATAAGGTAGAGATATATTTAACGTGAAAATTAATGCTTTAATATCAATAAAAATGTAAAGTGAATGAGGTAATGGAGTGAATATTAGTACTTAGTTTTAGCTATATACGAGTACAAAATCCTTTGCTTACTCTAGGTTAGGAAAAACATTCATCAATCACAATTTGGGTTTTACGAGTAAGTAAGAGGATGAAGTACGTCATTTTTGCTTTAAATATGGATAATTGAAGATTGATGTGATTTAGGATGTCAAATCGTGATATAAATTTAGCATTGATGATTTATAAATAAAATGTCTATTGTAAAAGTAAGATGTGGTACTTCAGAAGATGGCGCGTAATTTTTGCTTTAAATATGGATAATTGAAGAATGATTTGATTTTGGATGACAAATCGTAATATAAATTTAGCATTGATGATTTATAAATAAAAATATCTATTGTTAAAGTAAGATGTGGTGTTTCAGAAGACGGCGCGTCATTTTTGCTGTAAATGTGGATAATTGACGATTGATGTAATTTAGGATGACAAATCGTGATATAAATTTAGCATTGATGATTTATAAATAAAAATGTCTATTGTAAAAGTAAGATGTGGTACTCAAGAAGATGGCGCGGCTGAGGACGCTCTAATGGCCTCTCCACAGGATCTCAGGAGCGCTTCAGGTCACTTCGTTACTCGAATTGTACTGAGCGTTACGTGTCGCCGTGAATAATCTTAGCTAGCTTCAGGTTAGGCTTAAGGCGTCAACATGCGGATTATATGGCAGCAACGATTATGTCATGTTTGGTCAATCTATGTCACATATGTTACCGAGAATGAGGTATACACACTTTTTGGTTACACATTGAATGACTGAAGACTATGCAGAACGTTTATCATCCATCGTATATTGCTTAAAAATGTATGTTTGGGTGTACACTACAATGAAGTTAACATTGGTCAAGATATTAATTTGTATTAAGTCGTTTTACTCTACATTAGCTTAATATATATAATTTTACACTTTTCACTTATTTCACAATTCTTAGTGCTTTGTAGAACACGTTTTGTTATATTTTAACTAAATATTTTTTGAGCTTAATGCTTATAAAATGCTACGTACTTTGAAATTACATACAAAATTACTTTAAATAATTTGTCTTGTGCGTAATATAGAAACTACTTAATTTATGTAAACTTGTTCTAGATTAACGTTTTCTAGCATCTCAATAATCCAGTTCAACTAGGACAAGTTAGTACGCCAGTGAGTTTCATTTAGTACCTATCGTAGATATCCGTTTGACAATAAACGAGTCTAAAAGCAAAGTTATATTACGAAAGTTTCTGCATAAAACAATGTAATAAAACCCAACGTGACTTATTTTAATAGGTAGGTAAATACTCGGTTAAGCGTTCACTGTCAGGTGCCTAGCTAAATAATGCCGGCCTTGCGTAAACCGCCCAGCTCATAAACAATATTGAGTCCGATCGGGTGGCGTCTGCATATTAATTTGTTTACTACACTGTATAAAATACCAACCTTTCGAAACAATGTAAAATATTGCGAAGGATAATTACGCAATTGTGCAGGCATTTTTTGAACAATTAAGCGGTCAATATTTTGAGATAAATGCGTTCAAATATATCAATTTTATTTAAAATATTATTTTAGAATTAATAATGGATTAACACGATATAGCAGTTCAAATACAGAATAATCCAGTTGATTTGTGTATGGTTAACTGTTTATTGCATGTGTGGTTTCAGCGGGAACTCCTTCGACTAGAAGTTTTTCCTAAACTAGTTAGAGTAGTTGGAGTAGTAAACGTCTTTATGGCGTTAGCCTCTAACCTGATTCACCATAAATTCAATCTCAAACAGTGTTATTGAGTACGTAACGGTTAGTTGCGGACAACACCCGTGGTAAATGAGGAACATTTACTTTTGGGTAAATATCGTTATTATTTCATTTCACTGAAATACATACATAAATCGTATTACCCTTAAAATAGGATGTAATCCCACGAATGCATGGTCTAATATAGTAAAAGAATAATAGTTTATTGAAAAGAAATGTAATACCATTTGTGGAACCAGAGGTCCCATTATTACCAAACATAAATCCTGCGTCTAATAAAACGTAGCGGCATGAAAGCTGAAATACGTTTCTCCATTTGTAGTGCACACAAAACTGCAAACTCGCCTCATTTATCAGAAACTTTCACAAAATGAATGATAATAAGTTCGTTTTGTTACCTGCTAGCTGTTTTACTACACAGATAAGCAGTGAACGGCGAAATGCGCATACCTGACTGTTCCGATCAGATGCTTAAAACTTTTAATGAGGCAAATATAACTCAAATCGATTGCAGTTCAACATCAAAGTTTGCTGCTCGTAATATGAGTAGCTCTTGTGCCTTTGTGTAGCTCAGCTTAAGATATAGACCAAGACTCAATGAGACTGATTGCGTGGATTTTTCTTGAGTTTTAATTATATTTCCGATTCAGTGATTCTGTTCTATTGATAACGAAGTTAGAAGTGCCTTTGAACATATAATACTTATACTACTCGTATAATTTACTTGAATTATGATGATTACGTATATGTTTACTATTTATATACGTCCATTGACCACCAAGACTTAGAATAAGAAAAGTAGCAGACGAGCACAGTTCACCCTTTGGCAGAAATCGACACTTAACCTGAATATAGCAGAATTTAGGCTTATATTATAATATAAGAATTGGCTAGGCAGAAGTGCTTTTGGAGTTGAAACCTGAGAAGTTACACCTTTATGTGCACACCCCACTCCGTTTCCTTATAAAGAGGGTTTTTAATTTGATTAAATTAGCAAACGAGCATGCAGTCACCTGATGGTAAGTGGCTACTGCCGCCCATGGACGTCTGTAAGCAACTTCATATAGAACAGGATTTCTATCTGAAGTCGGTCACAGATGCGTTGCTACTACTGAGGACTAGGATAGTCGCATCTTAAATAAGTGAGCTGACAACCACACCCTTTTAATGAGGCAAAGTGAAACGATAGAAGTCGCCAGAAATAGGTATAACGCGGTACCTCTCCGGTCGAACTACACTGGTCCTATCACCTAATAAATGGTTTTGCTGTAAACCACACAAGGTGAATAATATTGCAACATATCTGCTGCTGCCTATTGGATTTAATCGATTCGTATGAGTACGATCACTACACGATGAGAGGCATACTCGTATTCTAGGTCAACAACATACGTCAACATTACCGTCACATCTATTTCTACTTTAAAGCAGTTCTTCCCTATGCTGTTTAGATATGAAGGAAATTGTTTATTGGATATAGATATAGATAGTCTTGCTTGATGTAACTGTAGTTCGTTTAATTACTTGTTGTGTTCTGGTTTGAAATGTATAGCAAGATATACTGCGATGAGGTTTACGGTATTAATACACAGGAATAGTTGTGCGTTTGTGATTTGTGTCATATTAGTTTTTGGCGTAACATATAATATACACTGGTTATCTTAAGGACATAAAACTATATGGTTGTTAAGTACAATATAAGGCTGGTTTTTAACAACGCGTTAAGTAAAAGAGTTATCTAAAAGATTTAGATAAAAAGTTTCATGTAAGGGACATGAAATTTTCCATTAGCGGTTACTCATGTGATAATTTGTTGCGCTCGACATTTTATAACGGGGGATTTACATTCGCATCTTAATGTCTATAATTATAATGAATAGAATGACAAATCCATATCCTGCAAAGCAAAAAATGTATGATTAAAATTAATGCTAAATTGTGCGCATTAATAGCAACGTAACAGCTTTGACATCAATTTAATCCTTTCGTAACATATAGGCAGTGGTTCAGAGTTTCGGACATCGATAATTAATGTATTGCTACATTTTAGAATCGTACTGGTTCCGTGCATCTATACAAAAGTAGCGATTTAATGTAAATTGCCTAGTCAATGGGCGTAGCAATGGGTGCTCGTATCTCAATGGGCCATAAACAACACGACCGTGAATACAAATCGGATATTAGAGGATAGTGTGTGTACAGGGCAGGCAATATTATCACTATTATCAGCTTGTGGTGTGACGTGAGCGATTATTGCAGCGGATCACATGCGTTTGTGTACCTTGGCTGGAGCCGGCGCCACGCGTCCGCTTTTCAAATATTTATCTCTGTAATCACTTCCGACAATTATGCACGTGCTTGGTCATTCCAAGTTTATAATGAATACAAAATAGTACACATATAAATTGGGTGAACTGTACTTTTTAAGCGTTGTTTTGTTGTATTGTTGAATTTATACAAAATTAGATAAAATATTTGTATATAGGTAATTAGCCAATCATAAGTACGGCCATGACGGATGTGAATCAGTTGCAAGTCTGTCACTAGTTGTTGGCAAAACTTTGAGAAATATTATCTACGATTGCATCTTTCCTTTCCATTTGTCATTGTCTGTTCCTGTTCTTTTAACTTACCAGATGATAGAATCAATATAGTTCGACCGAGGAGGTACCACTGCCACACCTATTTCTGGCGTGAAGCAGTTCTTGCGTTTTGGTCGAAGGATGTGATTGCCGGCTCACTTAGATATGAAGCGATATCTCCAGCTTCGGGAGTGGCAATGCGTCTGTGATCGAGTTCAGATAAAAAACTTGTTCTATATGAAGTTGTTTTGAGATGTTCATGGGCGGCAGTAGCCAATTACCATCAGGTGGACTGTATCTTCGTTTGCTATTTCATTTGTAAAAAAAAATCATACAACAAATAAAAACACATGCAACTCCCATAGTATAATTATATGTTCTGAAGTCTTCTTAGTATATTCCAGCTAAAATAAAACAAACAAATTGAAATAAAAATGTTAAAGGAACCAAACGCTCACACCGTTTCTGCTTAACATTTACCAACTTGCATCCTCTTTATCACCACATTTCACTGCGGAGTCTGGGAATTTTAATCTATAGACAGTCTGAGGAATATAATAAGGTATAAGAAAAGCAGGCGCAGGTCGCACATCATATTACGTTGGCGAGAGAAAACAGATGGCTGGATTTCATTACAATATCTCAACGGCGCGGAAGGCGAATCGCAGCCGGGACTTGTAATGTTCCTAGATTATACAAGACGTATGGATCGCTCTCTCGGATTTGATAATGTAGTCCACTTGAATATTTAACATTCTTTATCTTTCCACAATTTCATTTTTATGGTAATGAGGAAAATGATTGTACGCTCTGTAGGATATTAAATTGTGGGTTACTTATTTGCGTCATTGGATGTTAGGTACTGATTTCGTTTCGGGAAACGTTAACAGAGCTAGCAGCTCAGAGCATTTCCAAATTTGATGTCACTTGAAACAGATAGTAAATATAAAAGGAGTTGGTCTGAAGTTGATTGACAAGTATGTTGTTATATTGAGGTCTAAACCTCATATATATTTCTTACTTAACCTTACTTTTTGGCTTATCAACATTTTGGCAACAACAGTGTACCTACTACAAAGACCTACGTGCATTACAACACAAAAGAACAAAATTATATGCGGTTTTTGATCCCTTTGGGAAGTCGACAAAAATTAACAACTAAATCGCTAAATTATTTGCAATGCATATTCTAAATATTAAATTATAGATTCTTAATATTAATCCGGCGGTACCGAAAATAAACAGAACATAGTTTTTTATGCAAAAGTGCTTTCGTAAAACCAGCTTAAATTATTTTATGAAATATTCGATAGCTTCCAAAGTCTTAGTGCCTTCGTTTACTATAAAGTTAAAGCTACTCGCTAAAGTTAAAACTACTAAAGTTTAAGCTACATTGCAATTACTTGTATAGCATATATGAGAGTAAAACGAATCAAAGTACTGAAGGGCTTCATAAAAGAACCCCATTAAAACTTAACTGACCATGTTAATTTTATCTCCGATTATTTACGTACAATTTTCATTTTATAAAATAAATACCCGAAAATCAATCGCAATCCACTTAACATAATTGGATTTCGTTTCGAATTGTTACCTGATTAAAAAGTAAGATATATTTAAAAGAGTTTACCCACTACACCGTGTCATTCCAGGATCGTCATTAAAAGTAAGTTTTGCAAGGTAGAATCAGTGTAATTCTGCCGGGTAAGTACTTGCCATTGCCACACTTATAACCCGACTGCGTCAAAAGGAAGGTAATGTTTTTGGAGCCTATGTATGTACATGTATTAATATATTTATGTGTGTATGTTTGTTTGTTAATATGTCCACTTCTTTGGCACGTGTTACAGACCAAAGGGCTTGACGGATTGTGACGTGTGATATATCATTAAATTGTCTCAGTTTGCTGAGTGACACAGGCTATATAGTTTTAGAAAATGGCGCCTGGAAATAGAGGAAAAAGGAAGGGGAGGGACGACTTTTTTTACTATTACGACAACATGCATGGGTATCAAATGAAAGTTAGTAAATGGAACAATCTAAATATACGTATATCATAATACTCTTAATTGAAAAAACTCAAAAAAAAAAACGTTTAATTAAATACGTTTTAGGCAGTCGGGTTTTTTGTTATAATGTTTTTACTGATGTTTTACTAGTTCAATACAAAGATTTTTTTACTTTGCCTGACACGTTCATAGCTCGGTCATGGTATGGTACGGTGTAGTGGACAGCCCCCCTTATCTACGCGACTCCACGCTTAATTGCTTTTGATGTTGATAATTGTGAAGAAGGTATGCATAAAATTGCAATTAGTAAATAACTACCTACTGATTAAATTACCGTGTACTTTATTTAATGAAGCGCAATTAAGTTATTGCGATTGGGATGTGGTACTTTGATTAATTAATTTCATTAATTAATCTTTGTTGTTTCAACGCAAACTTTCTGGCAAAACGCGTACTGGTAATTCTGTACATTGTTTTCAGAGGTGTTTTGATTGTTATTGTTATTATGATTTGTTATTATGCTTTTTTTTTATAATGCCAGTATATTATTTTTTCTATTATTTTCGTGAGTTTTTTTTATTTGAATGTAACTATTTTAAAATAATTCAGTAGTAATGCTTCAACGTGTCACATTTTAATTTTAACAAAATGACCATCACTGTTCGATTAAGAGCAGTTTTGAAATAAAATTATAGTTATAATTTTGTAACGATATGTGAATTAAATGACTAGCTTAACGAACTTCTTTATTTCCTTCATTATTTCCTTTTCACTACGTTTCAGTTAGTTATGAATGATAAAGTGTTCTATAATAAATTCCGAATTTTTTTAAATTTAACATTTTATGATATAATGGAAAGAAAGCATTTATTTCTCTACATTCGTGTGGACAAAAGTAATAATAATGCTCTGATGTTATTAAAACAAACGAAAGTGATTACTCTATTACGTTTCTTGGAAGAGTAGAATGACAGTGAATTTAATATTATATAGAGTCAGGTACCTACTGAAATAATTTCTTATTGTGATATAAATCTTGACTGACATATTCAAATTAGCTTAAAAAAATTACATTTTGAAAGATTGGAGAACAAGTAAAGTCTGACCGCAGTAGTACCACGGCCAGTATATTGTCATTCAGATTTCCATTTACATTTTGAAAGATTGGAGAACCAGTATAGTTAGACCGCAGTAGGACCACCACCAGAGCGTTGTCATTCAGATTACCTTAAGAATTTGTCACTTTGAAAGGTTGTAGGACCAGTATAGTTCGACCGCAGTGGTACCACCACCAGAGCGTTGTCATTCAACTTAATCTTAAAATATTGTCACTTTGAAACGTTGTATGACCAATACAGTTTTCCCACGGTAGCATCACCACCAGTGCGTGGTCATTCAAATTATCTTAAAAAACAGGTCTTTTGAAAGCTTGTGGAAACAGATTGACCGTCGTGGTACAACCATAAGTGTGTGGGCATCTAAATATTTAAAAAAGGCACTTTGAAACGTTTTAGAACCAGCGTACATAATTTTATCATGACGTACCAAATCCAGTGGTTCTTACGGTTCTTTAGAAGGGTATGACTAACTTACATATAAGGCGTAGACCATAGTCCCATGATCAGATCCATAAAGGTACCCTTGTTCTATGTGGAGTTGGTAAGAGATATCCACGAACGGCAGTAATAATACCACCAGGTGGACTGCAAGTTCGTTTGCGACACTGGTTACAAAAAGACATACATAGTAATATTTTTTGTACTCCAGTATTTTATTTTAAACTAGCAAACCCGTGCTCACTTCGTTGGACATTAAAAACATTATTAGTTTATTTGTTTGTTTCACCCCCCTATTTTACCCTCTTAGGGGTTGAATTTCCAAAAATCCTTTCTTATCGATCACTAACATCATAAAAGAAAGCCCTGTACAGAATTTTAAGTTTCTAGGTGCAGTAGTTTTGGCTGTGCTTTGATATGTCAGTCAGTGAGTAGGAATTGCCTTTTATATATATAGATTACTTATTGCTCATCACTTGTCCGCAGTGAGCCTTCAATTTCCGTTCATTTCTGTCGCTCACATTTCTTAATTAGTCATTTTGGTGCACGAAATTTACCTTTCAACAACAAACAAAGCAGCTTGTCCGTCTTTATCAAGTTAAAATTATAGTCATTAACTAACGAGAAAACGAGCGGAGCCTCTTAATTTGCTTTCAGTTTTAAGAATACCGTTTAGAGTTACAAGAAACTTTTGTAAATTGAAACCTCTGAATATTTCTGCTCTGAATTGTGTTTTTGCATAGAATTAATGATAGGTAACAAAGTTTAAAGATACCTTATTAATTAGCGCAGTAATAGAATTTCAGTTAAAATTATTGAACTACGTTTTTAAAAAACAATCGCTTGATTTCAGTCTGTGGGGGCGTTATTTTATTCTCTACGTAGAAATGTTGAGACCATATAGCTATATAATGGAAATCATTTAAAGAAATATAATAATAAATTAATTATTACCCGACTGCGTTAGAAGGAGGGTAATGTTTTTCGAGCATTTTTTGTATGTATGTATGTTTGTTTGTATGTTCATTTCTTTGGCACGCGCTACAGTCCAAACGGCTTGACGGATTGTGACGTGTGACATATCATTAAAATCGTGTCAGTTTGTAAAGTGACATAGGCTAATTAATTTATAAATGGCGCCTGGAAATTTATGTTTTTACTATTACGACAATATGGGTATCAAATGAAAGCTAGTAAATAGATCAATCTAAATATACTTATAATACTTATAGTTCAGTATTTTGACACAAACAAAAAAAACGTTTAATTAAATATACATCATTATGAACAAAAATTTCGTTTTAGGCAGTCGGTTTTATTTATAATGTTTTTAATTATGTTACTAGTTTTTTTACTATTTATTATTTTACTTTCTCATGGAATATCTTATGGTGTCTACACAAAGTACTTGTACAGGTTTTTCCTAAGTTATTTGTGACGGTGGACGTAAATCTGACCCTTATTTAACCGGAAGCTTCAATTAACATAAGGGAGCTGTTGGCATTTATGCTTCAACCGTTTGAGGTTGCAAATGAGCTGGAGATCCACCTGGTGCCAAGCGAGAAACGTTACTAACAACTTTAGTTTAAGTAGGCTATAAATGTTTACACTTAAAAGCTCATTGAAACAGCTTAATGTTTAGGCAGAAGATGTGTTTTTTATTTTTATTTTGACTAAAAGTAAATTAGCATTCAATGCCTACAACTTGGTTTATGCAAACATATTTATGTATTGACGCCGTCATTTGTATCTTAATATATAAATTCATCATCAAACTTCAACCGCTTAACTTAGACACTTAGACACAGTAATTGTTGGTCTTGTCGAGATCTGTTTTTGTGGCGAAATAACACAGATGCGTGTCTTCTATTGTTTTATATTGAAAGTGAGCTAATATACGAGCGACTATTCACGATGAATACCATCGCAAACGATTTTACGAACGGTTCTAATAGGACTTTAAGTTATACGCTACATGGTATGGTACGCTACAGGAATTCTAAACCATCGATTTTTAGCAACGAAAAGCCTTAGTTGCTTTAGAGACGAAATTGATTCGATTAAGTTCGTTCGGATGCTCTGAAGCAGCACTTAATTAATCGTTTCCAGGCATAGCATTTTATTCTCAAAAATTACTACGATGTTTTTGTGAACCTCACATTTGTGCATTAGCATTTGGGCGATACAAGTGCGAACACCGGCGCTCGCGAACACATGGGAACGCGACCACGCTTATTTATGTAAACGTGGAAATGAGAATTAATTTTCTCGTTTATAACACGCTACTTTTTGGGGATTTTTCGAGCTAAGTGTTTTTTCACCCGAAGTAGCTTCATTTAAATAAGAAATATTGTGTTTATTGAATGTATTTTTGGATTTTTATTCCAATATTTTTTCCAGGTGGTAGAACTAGTGTACGACGTACGGGGAGGTACCACCGCCACACCTACTTTTGCATGAAGCATGAAGCAGTTTTGCGTTTCGGTGGAAGATTGTGACTTCTAGCTCACTTGAAATATATATTCGGCGACCTTCAATGACCTCGGAAGTAGCAACGCAACAGCGATAGACGTCATATAGAACACCTTCATATTTTCTATATATATAGTTGCTTACAGATGTCCATGGGTAGTAACCACTAACCATCATCTGGAGTGCATGTTCGCTTGCTACTCCATCTGAAAAATAAAAAACGAGTCAAATACTAACATTTTTAAGTGTTGTTTAATTCATTATCATTAAAATAGGATGTTTCCTCTAGAGGTATTTTGCTATGATTGAGGTCCTTGACCTTCTCAAAATCTTTTAATTAAAAACCGTAATTAGTCATCACGATAATCTCAATGTGAGTTTCTATTTCACATCTCACACGTCAATAATAACTTTAAAGTAGTGAATAAAATTTTGTGGATTAATTATAACTTTATCTTATTTTCCTTCAACACAACGATTGCTCAATTTGCGGCTTTGTGTATGCTTCGAAACCTCTTTCAGTTCACAATCACAGGCATTTTGGAAACCATTGTTGTTTTCCATGTTATCTGTTACTTCCCCTTTTCGAATACTTTGCGGTGACAATTTGGGGTGTCGCTTTGTGAACCAAAACGTATTGTGTGCCCTATATGCATATAAAATGAATATGCCGTAAGTATGTTTCCTATAAATATAGTTTGTTTATACGTTTTGATACAAACATATTTTGTTAGAACGAAGAAAATACAAAAAAGTATGTGGAGATAATATAAAATGTTTCAGTTGGTTTAAAAGTAGTTACTGAAATTCCGCGATATATTTAAACTACATGTTCTCCGCGGTTCACCCGCTATTATATAAGAACTAGCTGAGCCCGCGGTTTCACTCGCGTCTAAAAGAAATGTAATGTGACATACATATAATTGAATGTTTTCGATTCAAGCAACGACTCCACAATCCAATTTGATACTTACTTTATACTTGATATACCTTTCTCAAATGCGCTTAAACTCATTTTTTTACATTGTTTCGGTATAAAAAGTAGTCTATGTAATTTTCTGACCCATATGC